>APFE031529829.1:0-32725 GCA_000404065.3 Pinus taeda | reverse complement strand
GACACCTGTTCAGTTCACAAAGCATCCAGATCATAAGGCATATGGTGTTATGCGTGGTTATTAAAGGTATTAAATAGTTCGAAGCATGTTCTTTTGGAAATGAAGACTAATGGAAGGCAGGGACCGTGAAAACAGGGCACACATCTTCACCAACTAATGAGTCATCTGCACAGCTAGTATCCAAAGCAGCTTGTTTAGTGAATGCCTCTCCAATATATCTCGGCCACTACAGAAAGGATACATGTGTCAAAGCTCAAGAAAGGCATCATGCACACGAGGAGATAGAATTAGAGTTTCAATATGATTAGGACTCTATGTATTTACTGCACAATACCCGATGTATTTAATAAGTTTGTTTAAGAATATATAGGGTTAGTTAATGCTAGGCCATCGAGCTCCCCTCATGCTGGAGGAGGAGTCTCAAGTAGTTTTAGTTTTGTTTTCCTATATATAGGAGAAACTCTGATGTAAGTGGGGTTGGATATTTATGCAAAAACAGCGTTATATTGGCCTGTTTATAGAGCTTTTTACAGTAATAGAAAGACTGTTTTATTCTTCCCAAGATTCATACTTTGTTGAATGCTCAAGATGTTTGTGATTCTATTTGATCTTTTGTGTTTTACAGCTTGATAAGTATACAATCACTCTGAATTCACCTAGTGCTCAGACTTCCTGTGTATACTTATAAGTTGAGGTTCTTGTCCTTCATGTTTTACAGCTCTTTAAGTGCACAATCACCCTGAATTCACCTAATGCTCAGACTTCCTGTGTGTACTTATGAGTTGATTGTTATTTGATGAATGTCTTGAATGTTTAAACATTACATGCCTTGGCTTCTATGAATGAGTAGTTGATAGTTTATTGAAAAGATGCTTGACTCCATGAGCCCAATGGAAGAAATGTTATGCTGTCTGTCCAACCAACATGTTTACTAAATTTTCATTTCAAGAGTTAGCCCTCTTTGTGTCTAAAGATAAATCAGTAGTTTGTTTTGAGAGAGCCCTCTCAGGTTAGGGAGGCTAATCCCTAGCTAAAAGTCTGGTCTGAAATAGTTACATAAGGTCTTACTGATTAGCAGCCATTAGTACATGATTTTATGATAACATATGGCTCTGCATGTGCTTCAAGGAAAATAAGCTCCTTCATGTGAACAACTTGGTCATAGACACCACTAAAGCCATCTCTATTATCAACATTTCGCTGCTCTATTTTGAATCCATGACCAAATTGCAGAGGTAGCATCTTCTCGTGCCTAAGAAACTGCATAGATTGAGATTGATGGAAGCCATCATTAGCTTGCATACATAAACTTGTAGCTAACATACACATTATACAATATTAAATATTGAATATTTCTCCATAGACCTTGACCCCATAGTAGACCTATAAACAAAAACCTCAATAATATGTTGTACAATTTTGACATTCACTTGCTTGTTTGCAAACACATTCTCCGAATTATCTAAACAACTCCTTGGATTGGCAAGATCAAAAATTCAGATCAGCATCAAGATGATACCAAACCAAAGCATTCTCTTTAGCTTCTATGGAAAAACCATCAGTAGTCTCAGTACATAATTTCATAACAGGCTTTGTTGTTTTCTTCCAATAAAAGTTTGTAGTGGGTTGTTTTTCATTCAGTATCCTGGTTTATTTAGCAATTAAAGGTGTTCCTTTCTTGCACTACTTTTGGCTATTTCATATTCCTTTATTCTTTTGAGCGACATACTTCATTTTATCCTCTCATCTAGCTTTCACAAGAGTTGTCCTTTCTTTGTCTGTGAATATGTCAACTAAAGGTCTGGGTGACTAGGAAGGCCAACATAATATACTTTCTCTCTTAGAGAATGATATAAAAAAATTTCTGCAAATTTCCTTGCATTCTTCTGTTGTCTCTTAATGCACAAAGTCATTGTATTTATTCTTCATAAGCATAGCCAAGAGTGAAATGAAGTTAGACCAAACCTTCTGCATTATGTAGGAAATAAATTTTGGCCCAACTTCCCCCCTTGAAATTGTATCTTTTGGACTCACGATTGTTACCAATACTACAATAACTACCTGTTGATGGAGAGCCTCAAAACTTTGTTGCATATTTATACTACACTGAAGTGTTTTTTCACTTGCTTCAAAATATTATATGAATTATTCCCAATGTTGTTCTCTGGTGCTTGTGGATCTTCAATCGAAAGTATGTCGTCGCTTAAAGTCTACACGATACCCCAAGATTTGATATAGACAAAACTTCAACATTCTCAAATGTTAGTCGGAAACTGGACCAAGATCTTGGAAATTCCCTTTTTAACAAATGCAATTGGTTAGCAGACTCAAGATATTTGCTATTAGAATGTGCTCAGAGCCAAAATTATTAATCTATGCATGCAATGAATGAAACTGAATGAATACAAAAGAGTTATGAATAATCTTCTCTTGAATATCAAAACCAGTGACTTTTGAAACTCTGGTAGAAGATGCACCCAGATCTGAAAAAGCATTTGCATGATATCAAAGCTTCTAATTCCAAGCCACGAAGGAAACATGCACCCAACAACCAACCTTCAAATAAAGGATCAGTTGTTTTGAAAAACTTGGCTATGCCAAAAACTGAGTATATACCCTTTATAAAACCAACAAAATCTCCCAAACTGTGACAATTAAAAAAAATTCTCGTGTCTCATCTAATTGAGGCCATTTTTCAAAAAGCCCATTGTTTGGAATTTTGAAATTCCCCTTCAATTTCCTAGAAATTGCACCTAAAGTTCATTGTTGGAAAATGCCCACGAAATTTTGATGAGTGGTTTCCAAAAGCAATTTCTCGGTGGAGGGGGAGAGGATGGATGGGTTCCATGGTATTGAAAACTGTCAAGGGGGTGCTACTATGAACCTGTTGCTGCCACATCACCAATAGTTTTTTTCACTCCCTTTGTTAAACATCGAACACACAGAGGGGGTTCATGATTTATAATAATTATCGAACTGCTATCGTCTTATACTAGATCTACACGATACCCCAAGATTTGATATAGACAAAACTTCAACATTCTCAAATGTTAGTCGGAAACTGGACCAAGATCTTTGAATTCCCTTTATAACAAATGCAATTGGTTCGCAGACTCCAGATATTTGCTATTAGAATGTGCTCAGAGCCAAAATTATTAAGCTATGCATGCGATGAATAAAACTGAATGAATACAAAAGAGTTATGAATAATCTTCTCTTGAATATCAAAGCCAGTGACTTCTAAAACTCTGGTAGAAGATGCACCCAGATATGAAAAAGCATTTTCATGATATCAAAGCTTCTAATTCCAAGCCATGAAAGAAACATGCACCCAACAACCAACCTTCAAATAAAGGATCAGTGGTTTTGCAAAACTTGGCCATGCCAAAAACTGAGTATATACCCTTTAGAAAACCAACAAAATCTCCCAAACTGTTGACAATTTAAAAAAAATTCTCGTGTCTCATCTAATTGAGGCCATTTTTCAAAAACCCCATTGTTTGGAATTTTGAAATTCTCCTTCAATTTCCTGGAAACTGCACCTAAAGTTCATTGTTGGAAAATGCCCACGAAATTTTGATGAGTGGTTTCCAAAAGTAATTTCTCGGTGGAGGGGGAGAGGAGGGATGGGTTCCATGGTATTGAAAACTGTCAAGGGGGTGCTACTATGAACCTGTTGCTGCCACATCACCAATAGTTTTTTTCACTCCCTTTGTTAAACATCGAACACACAGAGGGAGCTTACGATTTATAATAACTATTGATCTGCTATTGTCTTATACTAGATCTACATGATACCCCAAGATTTGATATAGACAAGACTTCAACATTCTCAAATGTTAGGTCAAGTACTTATATTGTTGTTGACTAGGGTGTGGTTAGAACCTGACCGAGTCCACGAGTGTAGTTGGTTGAATAGAGAAGTTGCACGACTAACAATGGTAACATAGATTGAGTTTTGCAAAGCATAGAAGGCCAAATTTATCATTTCAATGTCTACACGCCTTTGTTCAATGAATATTTATATTGGTGCATACAGGACCTAGGACTGCACAAATATTTATTATTCAGTGCACAACATGCATGATATAATTTATAGAGCTTGATAGTACATAACCTCGTATTTTGAATTCTAATTTAAAATAAATATCATTTAATTATAGTTTGTTTTGATGGTTTTTTTATAATAAAAGTACAGGAAATTTCTTAGTACTTCTCCACATTTTATGGATGATAAACCTTGTAAACAACTAGAGTCCTTGTCCCAAGGGAATCGAAGAGAGTCAAACTCACATCTAGCAAGAATATCAATAAATCTCATATTTACCTCTAAACCACTTAAACTAACCCTTGAAACTACAAGTTTTCATTTAAATTATATGTTGAATGAGAAGGAAAACCATTTTTAGTGATGGATTGAAGAGATGGAAGAAGTTATAAATAAATAAAAAATGGGAAATGTGGGTAGAAAAATATGTATATTCAAAACTACCATTGTATATGGCTATTTCATAAGATCCCACAAACACTGTTATGAAATATAACAATATGATTTTTTTTCTCATCAAGGATGATTCATGATGTCATTCATCGAAAGAATTTCATGTTATTTTGATGCTAGCATATTTTTCCTTTTTATTTACTTTCTCAAGTTATCTTGTATATACTCATAGCTCTATCTTGATATGCTCATAATTGTTCATAACTAATTTATAAAGCTTGTTATCCATAAACTAAGACATCTTAGTTCATACTTTTGTAGATTAAATTTTGTTTTCTTAGATTATACAATGATTAAACCTACTAATGGATGATGTAGAAGAGTAAGAGCAACCACCCCAATATCTTTATTTTGGATGGTCATAGTGAATGCAAATGCTTTAGACTAGACTTATTATATCATTGATTTCATTTATTGATTTCCTATTTTGATTTTCAAATTACTTGATTTCATTGGCATACTCCAAAATCAACAATACGAGTCAACCATTGAAACCTTGAGAAACCAAGAAAATTACAACATTTAAGACATCTATACATCCCTAGTGAATCAACAAATTTTAGGTATATGAGAATTTCATTTTCCAAATAATGTAAAAAAATTAAGTTTTGTTTCATGCTTTCTTAAAAGTCTTGTTTAGATCCTCAACCCCTTTATTTAAAACTTTCCAATAATAAACATCTCTAATTTAAATGCTAAATATTAGAGACCCTAGGAGACTAATTTCAATCCGACTACGCTTGCTTTCTTTATTAACCATAGTTAACGCCCTAAAACCCATGCCAAGTACACAAAATATTTTAAGGATACATGCTACTAGCCATGACTAGATTAAGCATGCATTAATCTCATATATTTGGGCCACGTTCTTCAATGCATAACGAAGTGGTTTTAGTTTGAAGATGCCATTCAATTCCAAATATTTGCGCAGTAAAATTCTTGAAGGCTTTCCCTTAATATAGAGATCTGCCCATTTTTAATCATCACATCCTCGTCCAGTTTTTCTATTATCTTTTGGGATGCTTCTACCTTTGCATTCAATCTCATCACTTTATAATCAAGTTGCTCTCGTTCTTCCCGTATCATATCCTTGTCCTTTGAAACCTTGCCGAGGTCCTCTTTTAGAACTTGTATTTGTTTTAAACATCTCTGCAAGTCACCTTCTAAACCACTTACTATCTCATTCTTTTTTCCAAGCTGAAATTCCAAATCTGCCACCTTGTGGTTTGCAGTGCCAAGCAGATGTTGCATCTTTTTGATTTCAGCCTTGGAAAGCTCTCGATTCTTCAGAAACATTGCAACATCGTCTTGTAGCTGCTCCACTTCAAGAACTCTTGAACAAAGTTTTTCTCTCACAAGTCTGGTAATCAAAGTTTGGGCTTTAAGCTCATCTTGCAGTTCACTTAACTGCCAATACTGGTCCTCCAACTGCCCAGCTGAATCTTTCCTCCAATTCACTTTTTGTCCTTGGGCTTCATTGCAAGCATATTGGGTGACTTTTTTCAAAATACCCTTTACCATATTGACACTGTCCTTGAAAAGATAAGATTTTTTTTCCAACATCTGCACATCCATTTCATTTTCATTAACCACTATAGCATTAGTTTTATTTTGTCCATTGACCAGTCCAGCATTACTTTTATATTTCAAGGTTTCGAGTAGCTTAGTACAGAGCAGCCTATTTTCATCAAACAGTAACAATGACCGAGTCTGCATCTCATCAAGCCAAGGACATAGCTCTTGGACTAACTTCATTAAACCATGCAAGCCATTGCCAATACTATTCTCTCTTCTGCCTCCGAGTCTAGACCCTTGAAGGCCATCAGTATTCTTCTCCTTTCTTAAACGTTCATGATAACTTTGAGAGCTCTCACAGTCGGCTAGTTTATCCTTGCAGAGAGAATGCTGATCTGCACTGCCACTCACCCTGATCAGTTTTTCTTGTTGAAGCTTGGCTGCCATGTGGTCGTTAATATCTTCCTTTAGCCCAGGATTCCATAATGGTCTGTTTATAGCCCTTTCACGATCTTTAAACAACCATTGAAGCCTTGAATATGATTTCTTTAAACCATAGCTTTCCCTTTCTTCATCATAACATCTTTTGATTGACTGTAGAGTATCATTTGCTTTCTCGGTTCCTATTCCTGATTCTTTCAAAGCCTGTCTTAGTTGTGCAATTTCATTGACAGAGTCCTTTAATTTTATGTTGAGCCTATCCCTGTAATGCTCAGACTCTGTCAGCTGACTTTTTAAATTGGCTTCCTTGTTTTTCATATCTAAAACTTCTCTTTGCAAAGCAACATTCTGCACTTCAAGATCCCTGATTCTGTCCCTCAATCGCCTTTCACCGAACTTGATCTTCTCTTGCTTATTTGCACACTCACTTGACCTCCTATTCAACTCTTTCTGTAAACTTGACTGCAATTCATCCTTCTCTTTCTGAATCACCATAAAAGCTTCATTGGCAACATATTTTTCAGTCATTCGATTTCTGATTTCACAGGATAAATCAAGAGCTAAATTCCTCTTCTCCTCCAGCAACGTCTTCACCTTTTGCTGCAGTGTCTCTACAGCAACAATCATAGATTCTGCCCTATTACGACCCATTTCTCCCTTTCCACCACCTGCACCATCATATGATGCTTTTGTTAATTCCATCTCCTCCGACAACAGCGACTGAGCTAGTTCCTCTGCTGTTCTTGCTTTGTTTTCCAACTCTTCTCCATCAATAAATGTATATGGAGCAACATTTTCATATAAGGCTTCAACCCACATGGTTTTAAGCTTTTGTCTATCATCCTCTTCCTCTGTATTTTGCCTCAAATTCAATGACTCGGAAGATTCTGTTTCTGTTTCTTCTTCTTCACTGGTCCAACAATGGTGTTTCACAAGCGATGCTGCTGATGATGGAATAAGTTGTTCAAACACAATATTTTTATCTTCAACAAGATCGCCATCTCTGCTAATATCTGTAACAAAAGAAAAATGATCCTCTCCATCGCTGGGCAAAGGAGTAACTCTTCCTCTTAATGGCGAACAGCTTCCGCTAGCACTATCCGACGTATTTGCTTCACTAGTTGGATTTGGTACTGTGAACCTCGGTTTACTTGAACAAGATCGCTTCGGTTTCCATCCAAAAATCCCCAACATTTTGCACTATTTTTCAAAAACTCACTTCAACGACAAGTTGCGGAAGTTGTTAAAAAATCCGCTTCTTTGACGAAATAATTGCTGAAATCGGTGTTGAATAAGTGATAGCTATTTCCCAAGTTCAACTTTCACTTCAGAGTTATTTTCTCGTGAGGATAGCGATAGCTATTTATTTGAATTAATATAATTACAAGTTGTATAAATATGCCCAGACGACATTCAAAAGTGTATGCATTTTAAAGAGTGGTCGGCTTGCTTAAACATATTTTTAAAGATCATTATTATCAGGTGTTTATAGCTTTTATTAAATTAATATTAATTATGATTTTTGTTCGTGTTGGCTTGATTCTTGAACATTTGAATTTTAAATTTCATTATTTATATAATAATATTTTATACAGCGTATAAATTTCCTTATTTATATAATATTTTATACCAGGTTTGATTACTAAATTTCCAAGTGATTTTTTTAGTTATGATCAAATAAAGTTATGATCAAATAAACCCACTTCCATAAACATTTTATTAATTATAATTATATAAATATAATAATTACTATTCTATACTATTTTAATAGGCATGGTTTATATTGGAATTGGGCTTGGGGATTTTCAAATCTTTAAATTGTGGATGGTGGAAATTTGATAATGTGGGAATATTTTTCTTCTAATACATGATCGAATGGATGGAATAGAAAGTTTGCCAAGTTTTTCAGTTTCATAAGTTAATTCCTAATTTTAATTTATTAAATAATAATTTGCGAACCCTTAGTTTGTGTTGCAATGACTTGGTTATGAATAGTGTCTACACTAAACATTTTAGCTCCATAAAAATAATAAAATATAATCATTTTGTTGCACAAACTTCTTCCATTGACATTCCCCTTGGCTACGCATTATGTTCCAATCCATTCAACTCTCCGTTCGTTTGAACAATCAATTCGAATGTGGGTGTCGTTAAACACCAATCCCTACTTGTTTTCAACTCTTACTTCCACCCAAGAAGCAAGGGGTGAAAGCATGTGGGGATTCAAAAACACACTTTCACCCCTACCCTCAATCCATCCACCAAGTGGTAGAAGTAAGGGATAAAGTGTGTATTCAAAAATGCACACTTGCAACCTTCAACCCTAACTTAGGTGGAAGTAATGGTTGAAAGCAAACTTTCAAAGCCCTCCCCACAATCCACAAAAAGGAACTCACCCCCACTCTGGGTGGGGGTAGGTGGATTGCACATTTTCAAACCCCACCCTCACTCAATGCACACTTTCACGTATTGTCCCCACCTATCACACTTTCATGCCCCAACCCCATCCTCACGAGGTGGTGGTAGAGGATGAAAGTGTGTATATTTCCACCCCCACCCCCACTCAATGAACACTTCCACTCTCCACCCCCAACCCCACTAGAAGGGGAGCAAGGGATGAAAGTGTGTATTAAGTACAAGGTGGGGGATGAAATTGTCCATGCTTTAACCATTCACCCGCACTCATTGGACACTTTAAATGGGATGTGGACATTGAAAGGATGCTCACTTTCACCCCTGAGCTAAGCTCAATGCACACTTTCAACTCCCAGCCTCGTGTAAGTTTAAGAGAGAGAGAGAGAGAGAGAGAGTTTATCTATAGACATAAGGAAAAACAACATTTCAAACCCATATTTATGGTCTAGGAACATAAACAAAAACAATATTTTAGGCTTGTCATCGTGCAAAGTTTCCAGGCACCATGGCTAAGAGTAAGGATGCCACAATAAGGCCCTAAATATGTTTCTAGCATAATGGTCAAGGCAGAAGATTATAGACGATCATGCATACCCTAAACAAACAATAATTGCCCTACAAATATAATGTTGGGGCACCAATATACAATGTTGTGCATTAAAGGTAGGCCTCCATACCTTAACTATGGCGGGGATGAAAAGTGGGGCCTTAGGCCCGAGAGATAATTTTAGTGTGCATGGCTATACAAGAGTCTTAAACCACCATACACACCTATATAAGAAATCTTCAGCCTAAGAACACAATATGGGCATCATTTTAAGGTTAGTATTCCAAGATCAACATTAAGGCTAGAATTAAGAGTTATAGTTTGGGGCCAAAAATAAAGTACATGGCCTTATACATTGCTTCTAAAACCATGGGTTATATATATCTTCTTAATATATTTCTATAATTCAACAAACCTTTCTTCTATGCTTTATGAAAATTCCTTACTTCTAAGGCCCATAAATTTTACATATTACCATGTTAAATATTCAAATCATTTCCAGAATTTATGTATCAAAGATGGATATTGGGACCTTAGATATAATCAGATGATGAAAGTACTTGTAGGACTGGCTGGCCATGCACATAGTCCCAATGAACCCAATATATGGAATATGGAATCGTTGACTTATAAGTAAAATATTAACATCATTTTGAAATATTGTGCATTACAAATACTAGAAATAGGCCTCGAGAGTCGAAACCCTAGGCATGGTTTAGGAATGAAAAAAGCTAAGTTACTTTTATAAAATATGAATCATGAATCATGCATAGAATTTGAAATACTACAAATACTCAATATGAAGATTCTTTGACTTGCCCATGGAATATAAACACTATTTAAAAGAATTGCCATTTAAATAATTGGATATAGCACCATTTAATAATTTTACAACATAAATCTGGTATTCAATAATCAAATCACGATTCCGTGCTAAAATCCAAATATTAAACCCTACGACTTCCTGTTAAACTCCCAAAGTTATTTGCAAAACATCAAACTCCTGCTCAATGATTTGTAAAAAGACTTTATCAAGTTTGAGTGCATTAACCAAATCTATCATACGTAAAAGAAAAACGTTAATATAAACATTTATATGTTTGATGGCTGTGAAGTCAAAACTTATACTAAAAATTTAAGAAAAGAAATATAATATTTAATTATCATTTAAAGCCTTTTTATTTATAAATTTCAATAGTGTTTAAACTTTAATAAATGTATGATGTTGTTAAAATGAACTACGCTCATTTTACGATATAACTTTATTTAAATAGTTTCATGAATTTTTTATGGAACGGATGGATAAACTTAATAATTACATTTTATTTATATATCACAGCAAAATTAATCTTTTTTTTTCAAACTATAATTGAATTTAAAACCTTGCACAGGAATCCAAAAACATCCGAAACGAGTGGAAGCCCCCACATATATATATAATTTAAATCTGTCATACCTGAGGCTAAAACATCATCTTTTAAATATGTCGTAATTTCAAAATACGATGAAATCTAATTTTCAGTCACACTGACAATTTTACGAACATTAGAAGCAGAAATGAGGAGACCCAAAGAGAGGTTTCTCAAACAAGTGGCCCGCCTTTCAAGAACTCAGTGAGGGCGAGCGCCATGAGGCCCACCATCGCAAGCCGGCCATTCCACGTTTCAGCATCGGAAGACATGAGAGCCTCAGATCTGCTCTCTCTCGTCACGCCCTTCAACATCGGTATCAGCGACGCAGCAGTTAACACGGAAGCCGTCACCAGAAAGCACAAAACCCCGCCGTTATTCACCTGAGAGAAGCGGTCGTTGCCCGTCGCCGCCTCCACTGCGACGACCGACACGAAGCCGAGCATGGCCAGCCTCCCGTTAATCGTCTCCGGCGCTGGCCCACTGAACTCAAAAATATCACGAAACTTGGGTGCCAATGGTGGGCTTTGAGGCGCATCACTGGACTTAAGTTCCGGCTTTAATCAAAGAAATTATGTTAGTGTTAATATAATTTAAATGAGATCCAGTGTAAACAAAGCAATTGCTAAACTTTACTAATCAGTTTCAGAAGCACTTGTTAGATTCTCAGTCTTCAAAACATTACAGACAAGGTAAATTTTTTGTGAAATTACCTTGCCCATACACTGAATTCGAATATCCTTTCTATGCCCAGAAAATTGGTTCGTTGGAACCGATCCCCCGACCTTGTGTACATGAGGCTGTAGTTTAAACGATAACAAGGCGAGGCAGGAGGCTCTGGGGGTGACGGCCATGACTGTAGATCGATTTTACTCTCGCACAGATCGAAAACGCCAGACAATGCAAAGACAAATGGTAGATTACTGGGGTGGGTCAATTTATAATATTGTGATTGACTACGGTTCAGCGTTGGGTTAGAACCTGACTAAGTCCGTGAGTCTAATCAGTTGAATAGAGAAGTTGCAGGCAAGGAAAATGGCGATTGCGTGTGGGAAGCTCTTTGTAAAATATCTGCCTCAGTTAATCACAGAATATTTGTACTGCTACACTGGTACGTACATGACCTAGGCCTTCACAAAAATTTTAAGATTCAAGGCGCGTTATTTTACTGTTCGTCAGCTTTTACGGATATTTCATGTGGTCAAGAATCATCTTAGTACCTGCGTGCATACGGTGTAGGGTAACTCTCATTTTAAGATGCCATGTAAGCTAGAACTCATGATGTCTGCGTCAGATCCGTGACATGGACTCCATGAACATCAACAGCATTGACCTCTGAGGCAACTTGCATAATTGTGAGGTCAGGTCACATTTACATAATTTTAACTATGACTAACCATAATAATTAATGGTTTATTGTTTTCCCATTTTCATTATTAAATTTCACATTTCACATTATTCATAGACATTAAATTTCACATTATTCACATAACGTACAGAGGACAAGAGGAAAGGGCACTGAATTTCAACTCTTATCTCTATCCACCATTTCTATTTCTAAGTTTTTATTCATATATATTAAATTTCACATTATCCATCTCTATCCACAATTTTTATTTCTAGGTTTTTATTCATATATTAAATTTCACGCTATTCACATAATATACGAAGGACCAGAGGAAAGGGCGTGAATTTCAACTCTTATCTCTATCGACAATTTCTATTTTTAGGTTTTTTTGGCTCTAAAAATGATATATAATTAATATATTAAAAAACTATGAGATATAGTTCGATTGGTTTTAGTGGGGTTTAGTTTTCATGAGGTTTTTATTTCAAAACTTATGGGAAGGGGTTAAGGGTGAAAAACATCGATAAAGGTTAAAAAAAGTTGTGACGTTGAGTTGCATAATCCTAAAAATAAACTTATTAGCATTTTCTTTATAAAATAGAATTAATGTAAAAGGTGGTGAGTGTGGCAGGGATCATCCTTCAAGACAAAGTAAACTACAAAACTTTTGAATGAAACTTTTTTAAAGTCACAAATAATAAGGTTGAGGCATCAGTGCTTTTTCAAATAGCAAAGCTACTTGATACAAGGAAAATTAGGAGTTGACCTACAAAACTTTTGAATGAAACTTTCTTAAAGTCACAAATAATAAGGTTGAGGCATCAATTCTTTTTCAAATAGCAAAGCTACTTGATACAAGGAAAATTAGGAGTTTACTAGTCATTGGTGATTTGGTTGTAGTTATCAAAATGATGTACAAATCATCCTAAGTGATGGCAAACATGTATTATGAGAGCTCAATCTTTGGGCACATCAATAACTTAACATGGCCTCTAGTTCTTCATTGCTTAATCCTTTTACCATATTTATATTCAAGTGTGAAGAAACACAAATTATTATTGTGGTTTAGTAGAATAATGGTTTTGGAGGCTTATTTTAGAATGCTTATTAGTGTGGTTGGGTGTTTTCATGTCTTATAATAGGTTTCTCTCTTGATGTGGGGTTTTCCTTCTCATTGCTTGGGATGTGAATACAATTATGAATTTAGGATCGTAGTTCAAATATTTGGCATGATTTTACTTAGTGGCTCATGTGGTATTGCTCTAGAGGTTTGTTGGTTTTTGTGGCAAAGAGTCTATCGATATCCTTTGACGAGCTTTGTGGAGCACTACTCTCTCAATGTGGATAATCAAAATGGCTTGGATTTTCTTGATTACTAGAAATTTGCATTCTTAGAAGAAAGTTAGAAGTGAAGAACATTATTTTTATAGAAACTTTATATAGTTAGAAGACACAAAGTGAATCCTTAAAGTTAATTATGTGAAGCTTCAACAAATAGTTGTGAATTTAATTAAAAGTATCAAATCTATTATCACTTATGTTAGACCATCTATTATTACGGAAGAGTGTTTGATATGAAATACGCAAACTGGAAATGTATTATCAATTTTATAGTTGCCTAGTGAAGTTGTCAAATGTAATATGCCTTTTGGTGAATTTCAGACTCTCCAGAGCATTGCCTCCGTGAGCTTGCGATGACTCATTCGGGCCTCTTCTGTGGATCTGTTTGGTAGACCCCGGAGAGAGCGAGGATTTGTGGCTCACTCAGTACCCAGATTTCAGGCGATGCGTTCTAATGAGCGATGGTACTTAGGAAACCTTGTTCACGAGATTATGAAAGAGATGTTAAACCTAAGTTTTTGTAATTTAGGTTTTTTTAATTGAAAATGTCTATAGTGCATTACCAATCTTGCTTCTTGATTTCCCAATGCACTATTAGCATATTGAAATTGTAAGCTTTATTATGTCCTTTTATTCCAAAGCCCTGCTATTGCATTTTGCACTTTATTTTTATTTCTAAGGGGGTTTTTGAGTGTAGAAAGCACATAAACTTTACGTTGCTATAAATTGATAAGCAATGCTTGTGGAATGTAGGATGCATTTTTAAAATTCCTTTAAATAATATTTTGTTGTGTCCATCTTCAGTACATTTAGAATTTCAAGTTTTATAATGAGACTTGTTAATCTAAATTACATATTTATGATAAATAGTCCATCACAATAAGATTTCTTATTGGCCTTTTCATATTGAGTTGTGATCATACACAATTACTGTATTAAGAGTTTTGGCTTAACCCTTAGTGTAGGTTAGAAGTTATGTGCTTTTGTCCCATTCTTTTTCACATAGCCGTCTCCCAAATTTAAATCTACAACAATATTTTTTTTTGTGATATTTTTTTTAAATAGTTTTCCAAAATTTAGTTTACTATTACAAATCTGATTAGTAAATTTAATACAATTCGAATACTTCACAATTTCTTAGAAATTGTTTCTTCCAAAAACTCTAAAACATAAAAGTTGAGTAACAATTAAACTGCATTCTACTTTATAAATTTTCCAATTTAAATAACAAGATACAATTTTATTTTATTAACTCAAATAATAAATATTTGAACAAATAACTTTTATATTTTTTCGGAAAAAAAAATACTTATTCACTATCCTTTTAAAATTTATTATATTTATATTAAATTCTCTAAAATATTAAAGCATATATAACTAATCAAGATGAACAAACAAACCAAAAACAAAAAATAACAAAATTTCACCAAATTTTAATGAAAATAAATAAATAAACTATTTTTATAACTTTGTTATAATGATTTTAAACTTTGTGAGGGAAGTTAAAGATGAATTAAGTAACAACAACCTGAAATAAAGGGATTATATAGAAATCAGGTTTATATTATCTAAATTATGTGATTGGGTAAAAAAAATGGACTATTGTAAATTTCA
Source organism: Pinus taeda (assembly GCA_000404065.3). NCBI lineage: Eukaryota > Viridiplantae > Streptophyta > Pinopsida > Pinales > Pinaceae > Pinus > Pinus taeda. The sequence goes on along the minus strand of APFE031529829.1, from coordinate 17,594 downwards.
TTAAATTGATTTTAATATATTTGTTTATCGATAAATGTATTTGTATTTATTTTGTATTAGAGGGTTAATTAGAAGTTATATCAAAATTATTTTATTTTTTTCAATAAAAAAGATTTTTTCTCCTTTTGGTGTACATATAATAAATTTTATTGTACATGTCATAAGCATTCCCCCAATTTTTTTTAAATGAGGAAATCTTATTGAAGATCGGAAAAATAAAAAAGCATCCTTCAACTGTTGAAAAAATTTCACATTAATAAAAGGGAAAAATAATTCACCCTTAAATAAAAGCCATTAATTTTATATACCACTAGAGTGGATTGGAAGTTTATTATAATTATATTGAGTATTTTAGTAAAAGGTTATGGTTATAAGATATTATAGTTTTTAGTGAATAGGAAAGTATATATATATAAGATATTATATATTATTTATTTTTTATAATATTTAAATGACACTTGTATTCACTCCGGTGGAGACTATATGATTTGGAAGTTCATTATAACTATATTGAGTATTTTAATAAAAAGTTATGGGTATATATTATTATGTATTTTGGGAAAGTGGGTAAATATCTTTATTTTTATTTACAATTATAATAATTGTCTTTTAAGTAATTTAAAGAGTCGTTGCATTTATTGGTGTTTTATATATGTTTTTACATGTTTTGAAAATTAAATTATAAGTTTTATTTAAGTTTATATTATGTATAATATATGGTTGAACTAAAAAATCATTATAATTGTGATTCATTTCTGTTATAATAGTATTATGTAAATTATGAAAATAATAAAATACAATTAAGTTATAATACTCAAAAGGTCATATCTTTATAAAATTGAAAAAAATAGTTATATATATATATTATATATTTATATATATATTATAATTTAGTTTTTAAAAATTTTAGTTAAGATTATTCATTTTAAAATAAAAAACTTTACATTGTTATTAAAGAAAATGACAATTTTTTTATTTTTTGCCTTTTGAAATATCATTAAAAATTATTAAAATAACAAATTTGAATTATTAATTCTATATAGATTAAATATCATAAAGTTTTTGGAGACTCTAAATTCATTTGAGTATTCAAAATATCCAAAAATAATAATTATACTAAGAATTGTATCCTTCAATGTCAAGGAAAAAACAAGAACAATTAAACTTTCTAAAAAAATAATTTATTTCCCTATTAAATTCATATATAATTTAATATATTTTCAAATTAATAATCTAATTTTCAATAAGAGTGTGGATGATCTTGAATTTAAAATAGATTTTCAAGGATAACAACTTGAATTTACAAGAATTTAATATAGTTTTTAAGGATAAGAATTTTTTTGAAATGAGAATTAAGTTTAAAATTTTAAAGAATATTTTTTTGAGGTGTAGATTAGTTAGTTTATATGAGATTTAGACTCTATTAGGTCATTGTTTCAAATTTCATGAGAAGTTGAGAGTGTGAGTTAGTTGTAGGGGATAAAAATTGTCTGGAAAAACATTCAAACTAAACCACACCTTAGGCAACCATTGTAATTACATCTTATAATTAGATAGATCATTTTTCTATCTAACATTGAAACTAACCTAAAATCAATTTAAAATTTAAATAATAATAATATTATATTAAACAATAACTAAATATATACATTGAAGTCATCAATAAACATTTTACAATATTTGACAAACCATAATGATAATTACATTTATATATTTTCAAATAAAAATTTAAAACAATAATTAATTAGTTTCTTTCTTAAAATGTGGTGTGAGAAAGACTTACCGACTAAAAGAAAATTAAGTTATTATAAGAAGGTCATCAACCCCACCCTAGAAGATCAAAAGTATCTCTATATTTTAACTAGCTCAAAGAAGAAAACTACTATAGCAAAGATTAGAACAAATTCTCATGAGTTCCATAGTGAAACAGGTCGTTGGGCAATTCCTAAAACACCATGGATGGAAAGGATCTGCCATATATGTGAGAATAGGAACATCGAGGATGAAAACCACTTCCTCTCAGAGTGCCCTTCACACAACCACATTAGATCTCAGTTTCACAATCTTTGTTACAATACTGACCTTCCTAGCCTTTTACAATGTCAAAATTTTAGTGAGCTCGAGAGGCTTCTCTCCAAGCTTTTCGTGCATAGGAATAAAATCTTAAATCAAAATAATTAATTTGTTTCTTTAGGTCCGATAGACCAATGTTTGGTCTCAGTGGACCTTAACCATCATCACCATCATAATCCTTTGAGTGAAATCAATGTATAATTTCCTTTTAATTTTTTTCTATCCAAAATTTCATTCAAGTGGTATGTTTATCTTTATTCTTTACACGGAAACATGTAGATGAAGGGTGGGTTTTTTTAGTACACGTATGTCGTTTATATATATATATATTATATATTATATATAGATTTAAAATAAAAATAATGTTCACTATAAAAAATGTATATAATATTATATATATATATATATTATAATATATATAATATATATCCTAATGAGGGTGTTAATATTGAGGACGCGGAAGTCTTGGTGAGAGTGCTTGTCACCCCATCGTAGGTGATGGACATTTATGTCATTGATGAAACCGTGTTTTAGTGCATGCAAGCTTTACAGTTGGGCTTATTTATCAATTTTGGTAGCATGGTGGTCTTAGGTTGCATTGTTGAGGGTTTATATGGAGGTGAGAGTAAACCATCGACCTCCCACTATAAGCATTATCTCTTTCTTGGCTTAAATATCTCCTTAGCATGGAGGTTAAAGCCCATAATTGAAATGTAAAAAAGTAGAGACAAAAGTTTGCAAAGGTGACAGAAAACTTAGCCTTTCTCCCTCGGAGAATGACTCAATGTTTTGTGGAGGTTAATAGGTAAGGAAAATTTTATGGAGTCTTTTGTCGTGATACATTAGTTCGTGTTCTCTCATTGCATGGTTATCTTGGTTTGTCTACTTTTAATTAGTATCAAATTTAGTTATTGGGTTTTCAAATTTATGTCTTTAGGTTTGAAAGAACGACAGAAATTTGAGCCACAAGGCAATTATCTCTTATTTGCTTGCATGTGATCTTGGGTCTTGATTTCCGGTCAACATTTGGTCCTAGGGTCATTGGGTTTGTCTGGTTGGCCACAAGTTATCTTGCAAGTCGAGGGGGGCTTAATTTTGAGTATGTGCATTTGAGCTTGTAGCTTACGGTGTTTTCCTAATTCTAAACGAAGGTCTCTCACTAGGTTGGTGGAATCTCGCAGTTTTTATGCCATGTCTGTAAATATTTTGATTCAGGGTTTTGTGTCAATTAATTGTGCTTGTTGTTTTAGCTTCTAAGATGTGTGAGTTTATGTGGGCCTTTGTCTGCATTTAAGATAGTGAGGTTTGTTTCACACGTTGAGGTAGTTGTGCTTGATTCCTCTCTTGATAGGGTCTATGTTGAGTCAGGCGTCTGTGCCTTAAGATATTTGGATGATTATATAGGATTTTGTCCTATTCCTATTGTTGGAGAGTCTGGTTCATTCTCTTGCTTCTTTGTAGGAAGGAAGACGAGTGCAAGGCTATAGAGAAAGACCAATGGATAGAATTTGAAAAAGAAATGAGATTGAGACAATTAACGATCCGAAATGACTCAGATATTCTAAGATGGGGACACAGCACGAAAGGAATCTTTAACATCAAAGAAGCTTACACCCTCCAAGCAAAACAAGTCCAAGATGGGGAAAGAATCCTTTGGAAAAAAAATCTGGAAGGGAGGATGGTGGCCTAAGGTAGCTCACTTCCTCTAGCTGACCTACAAAGAACGGATCCTGACCTGGGACCAACTACATAAAAGGGCATTCCAAGGGCCATCCCTCTATTGGCTATGTCAACAGAACAGAGGAGATATGGAGCACATGCTTAACACGTGCCTGTTTGCTAAACAAAATTGGGGACAAATGCAAGGAGTTTTCTAAAGGATGGATCGAGATCGACACAACATTAAGGAAACAATAATCCTATGGCGTAACAACATATTCTCAAGCCCAGTAATAAACCAAGCATGGGGGATGACATTAGGATTAAATCTATGGGCCATATGGAAAGAGAGGAACCGTAGAGTTTTTAAAAATGAAGCCTCGTCGCAGGAATAATTGTGGGAAGGAATAGTTCATAACATCAGAGAAACTATCTTAGAAAACCAATGGAACCAAGAATATTGGCAAGTTCCTCCCCATGAAGCTCGAATTTTATGAAAACTCAATCTATCAATGGAAATGATTGCCCCAAGGTCTTGGAGAAAAAATAGGCTTGGTTCGACATACCTGACTCAGTTCACTACCCTAGGAGAAGGATTCATAAAACTCAACTTTGACAAGGCATCAAAAGGGATCCCAGGCGTGGTAGGTCTTGGTGGTCTCTTCCGAGACAACCAAGCCAACACGTGGCTCATTTATGCTAACTCATGTGGGATAGAAAGAAATAATGAAGTGAAATTTGATGTGACAAGACAAGAGCTTCTTATAGCTATCAGAATGGGATACCGAAACGCAGTGGTGGAAGGGGACTCTAATCTAGTCATAAAAACTTTAGCGAAATTGAACAATGGCACCACATGTAAAAGCTTAGCCAAAGTTGGAGGACAACTCGCCTAATACAAAATATAGGAGAAGTAATTCAAAATTTTGATTATATAATGGTCTGACATGTAAGCCGAGAAGGGAATAAAGGGGCAGATTTTCTGGCAAACTAGGGATGCATCTAACGAAATGGTTTGATTGAAAAATTATGACTAGTATAACCCTGGGATGAGAGGTTCCAACCTCTAGTGGCTATATTGGATGAGGACTACAGGAAAAGCCATGAAAATGGTCTCCAAAATATCAAGTCCCTGATCGGGGTGTGTGCCAATGGATGGAGGTGCCTGTGGGTAGTAATGAGGAGGATAGGTGAATTACGTACAACTACACCCCACACACTCAAAGCGATGGGTGCAGTGGCCCTTGACATGAGTACATGCAAGGGTGGTGGGAAAGGTTGTAGTGATGACAGGAGGGAGATGAGATGGAAAATAATTAAGCCGAGACATATGGGTAAGAAATGTAATTTGGCATGCAGAGAAAGGAGCAGAAGCAACAGAGAGGGAAGGCGACCAAAACTGCAGCAACATCCTTGGAGTGAAAATGGTATGTATCCTGGCCTTTGGCCTCCTTTGCAATGTCAACCTAGTTTTATTCTTGTTGGGGGAGATGTCGACTTGTTTTGATTCTTGTTGGGGGGAGAGGGAGATACCTTGGAAAGGGAATAGGGAGAAACACAGAGGGAAATGGAGGAGGCACCTCGCAACTTAATACTCGTTATGCATCTTAGTTGTGAGCCTGCTAGGGTTATGCCTTTGCATGTGGTGGTGTGGACCTTGAGTTGGGTGACAAGGGAAACCTGGGTCATGCATATTTATGGAAGGAGAGAGGCTAATTGTTAGGGTTGGGTAGACAGAAATTTGGCACTGAAGGTGGAGGGTGGAAAAGGGAAAATAGTTTGTTGGGTAGGAGGTTGGGCTAGTCGCCGCAACCATGGAAAACCATGGGGCTTCGAGAGAAATTATTGCACTAAGAAACCAGATAGGACCCCTGTGGGGGATCTCAGGCATGATGGGAGCATCGAAATGCTTATGGCTTACTCAACAGAGGGGAACAGAGTCAGGTTGAGATTTAGCTTCACTGCATGGTCTTGGCCAGGGTGTGCTAACCTCACTGAGTACGTGAATCAATGGGGAAGAAGGGGCAAAAAATTAGAAGGGATTAGGAGTCCATACCTTGCACTGGACTAGACCTCCACCCATCTGGCCCCAGGTGTAGCTAGCAAATTGCAAAAAGAAATGAACAGGGAAAATGACAACATTGGAAATTACAGTCGAGACAGTAACCATGGATATTATATGTTATAGTGCTTGTGGTTAAAAATTCTTTCATGTGAATTGGTTTCGAATAATAGTGAGATGGCTCGACCAGCAAGAGGACAGGGATGTGTGAGACGGGGCCGTGAGCCTAGAAAGGCTAAGGACCCGAGCATGTCAGAACCCCGCACAGGAAGGAAATCAGTGGAGCACCTCATTAGTGAAGCAACAATGACATACTGAGAGAGAACAGATGAAGGCATTTAGAATTTGCTAGAATAATGGGAGGAAGAAATCAAATAGGGCAGTGAGATAGAGGAGGAGATGGAGAATTGGAGGACTCTAGTCTGGAACCCATGGAATACCAGAGGAAGGATAACCCAATTCAAGTAGACATTATACCTTTACTAGCTCATTAAAAACTTGATGGGTAAGGCCATAGAACATATCTCGGTGGGGATGGCGGTCTCTCTTCAAGGAATGTCAAGCTAAAAACAAGATTTGCAGAAAATTCAATTTCAACTCCACAAGCAAGACATTAGATTGGACAGAATTGAAAGACATATCCCATGCATCCTGGAGTTGTCTAAGATGCTTGGAGGAAAAGTCAAGGATCCAACACCTGTGGAATCGACATCGAAGGAGCAGAAGGGCTAGTCAGTTTAATATGTTTCCTTTTGTTATATATGGGGTTATCATTTGCTTTTCGTTATGCATGTATAAGTATAAATAGATATATAGAGTCTGGTCATGAAACAGAGACATATCTAGCTTGGCTAGAAAGACTAAAACTTTATTATTTTTGGATGGCTTACAACGAGGATAGGTGGCCAGCAGACTTGGTTTTCCAGTGGGCAAGTTGAAGTCACCTAGCGAATTATAAATAGAAAATGAAAGGTCCTGCCAAAATTAACAAAAAAAATGTTAAATAGGAAAATGATCTACCTAATTATAAGATGTAATTATAATGATTGTGTGAAGTTTGGTTCAACTTGGATATCTTTGACGACCAATTTTATCCCCTACAATTGGTACTCTCAACTTCTCCTCATGAAATTTGAAACAATGACTTAATAGAGCCTATGTCTCACATAAACCAACTAATCTACACCTCAAAATAATATTGTTTAAAATTTTAATCTTGATTCTCATTATAAAAAATTCTTATCCTTCAAAACTATATAAATTCATGATCATTCAAATTGTTATCCTTGAAAATCACGTTTAAAAACAAGGTCATTCAAACTCTTATTGAAAAGTAGATTATTAATTTGAAAATATATTAAATTATATATAAATTTAATAATTATAAACTAATGATCTTTTTGGAAAAGTTAATTGTTCTTTTTTTTTCCCTTCAGACATTTAGAGATAGAATTCCTAGTGTAATTATTATTTTTGGATATTCTTGTTTTTTCCCTTAGACATTTAGAGATACAATTCCTAGTGTAATTATTTTTCTTTTTGGATATTTTGAATGCACAAATAAATTCAAAGTTTCCCAAAACTTTATGATATTTAATATACATTCTACTTAACAATTCAAATCTGTGATTTTAATAATTTTTAATGATATTTTAAGCAAAAACAACAAAACATTAAAAATGAAAAAATTTATCATTTTTTTAATGACAATGCATTTTTCTTTTACTTAGAATAATTGATCGCATTTTAAAAATTAAAATGATATAATTTAAATTATATATATATATTTATATTATATAATATATATATATATATATATATTATGTATATTATATATATATAATTAATATATTATATATATATCTTGTGGCAGGTAATTGATATCAAACCAATTAAAGATGAAATGAAAAAATTGATAGAATTAGACCATGAGCGTAACAAAAGGGCCTTGACCCTTATAATCTTCGGTTTGAAAGAGGAGGTTGACGAGGATACTTTAGGAATATCCCAAAGAGAATTACATAATATATTACAAATTGAAACAATGTGTCTCACAGAAGCAACAAGATTGGGGAAATTAACTAAGAATAAAGGAAGGCTAATCCGAATAAAGGTGAGCTCTATTGACTGTAAGTATGACATACTTAGTAAAATCTCAAGTCTAAAAGGAATAGGAATATTTGCAAATGAAGATCTCATTCCAGAAGATCAAGCAGAATTAAGAAAAGAGGTTCAAAAGGTAAAAGAAGCTAGGAAGGAAGGAAAATGGGCAATAATCAGAAATAGAAAAGTCATTATTCGCGATAGAAACCAAAAGGATAGTAATAAATAGCAATTCAACATGCAACTTAGTTACAAAATAAAAAGGGCTTTGAGGATAAAAGTTAAGCGATATGAAATCATCAATGATTTGTTGTTTAGGAAGAATTATGGTTCTATTTTACTTAGATGCCTTGAAAAATCTGAGGCAAAAAAAGTTTTGCAGGAACTCCATGATGGACCAGTTGGTGGACATTTTGGACGAGACACAACAACACATAAAATCCTACATGCTGGCTATTATTGACCAACCTTCTTCAAAGATGCACACGAATATGTAAGGAAATGTAAACTTTGTCAAACAACGATTGGAAGACAGAGCAAACTCGCATTACCATTGCAACCAGTCAACATGGAACAACCATTTGAACAATGGGGACTAGACATAATAGGTGAGATTGTTCTTCACTCTTCAAAGCAACATAGATATATCCTTACAACAACTGGTTACTTCATGAAATGGGTGGAAGCAATTCCACTTAAGGTAGCCAATTCTGAAAACATCATTTAATTTATTGACCAGTTTATTATTACCAAATTTGGCCTACCAACTGCCCTCACGTTTGACAATGCATATTATTTCACAGGCAATGCTATGACAAAATTTGCTCTTAAAAGAGGTTTTAAACTTAAATATTTTGCTAACTATTATCTTCAAGGAAATGGTTTCACCAAATCTACAAGCAAAATATCATAAGAATCATCAAACAAACCGTTGATCAAAGTCATAAAAACTGGCATAAATCTTTAACATTTGCTCTATGGGCAGATCGAATAACACAGAAGGCCTCAATAGGAACTTCTCATTTTAATTTGGTCCATGGGAAAAAGGTTGTCCTCCCTACAAATGTAGATATTCTCTCTCTAGTCCTGGTTCAATTTATTGAAGAATCTCCTTCCTTTTCTATGCAATTAAGGCAATCGCAAATCCTCAAGCTCGAAGAAAGTGGCTTGGCCCATTTCATATTGTGGAAAAAATTGGCACATCAACCTTTTTATTGCAAGATTTATCAGACAAAAGAGATTCTCTACCTGTTAATGGTAAGATTTTGAAGAAATATTTTTCATAGAAGACAACCTCTTCTATCCCTTGTAAACTATTGCCTTTACTTTTCCTAGGAAACTGAAAAAATAAATAGCATTTACTTTTGGCCTTTCAATAATAATCTCTTTTATATTTTGACTTTTTGCTTGTATAAGTATAGATTGTTGAGAAGATAATTTTCACATTTGAGACATATGCTAATTTCTATTTTTCTGAAACCTGCTTGTTTTCTACCAAAATCATTTGTCCTTCGCAAAACCTCAAATTTATAAATAAACCTTTGTTCTACCATCAGTCAAGAAAAGTATCTTTAACAAAGAAAAAACTCTCTACAGAAAAGCATCTTTAACTCTATAATTGTCATCCAGAAACTCTTAAGGAGTCAATGATTCTCCCCATCTAGTAAATTGTTCTCTTTTTAGAGTGTAATTCTGAAATATACATAAACTTAAAAGGAGGTCTCATCAAGAGCCGACTTACCATGTTCATAGGGAAATAATAAATTGAAATTACCAATACTACATATCAAAAAAGGGTAATGACTTGAGATTATTTTAATCAAAAGACAAGGGGTCTCATCATGACCTAGCTTGTTCAATTGAGTTACAACTAGTGAATGGAATTATCAATTTTGGCCACTAAACCAAGAAAATGACCTTTAAGTAGAAAAAATTATATTTTTAAGAAAAATAAATTGTTTAGAAAAGAAAGGAAAAAGAAGTATATGAACCTGAATTTATCTCTAAAAATTGCACTCTTATATGGATGGGATACTGAACGATTGTTGGTTAAAAGGCAACCCTGTCGAGGCTGTGGACGTTTACTGATAGCAGAGGCTCTACTTGTGACAAATGAGTACATCTAAAAGCTAATCTGCAAGAGTACCCTACTTTATCTTTAAAACTAAGTAAAGATTGATGTAGACCAAGGAATTTTCATTTTGGAAAGGATACCAAATGGATGATAATTAGGTGGATTTTATTTCCTTATTCAGAGAAATGTTACTTATCTTAGATTTCATAATATGTGAATTGTGATATTGTGGTAAAGCACGCCAATACCTATTGCATCACAACACTTTACTCAAAAGCAAATCTTATAAACTGCAAAGGTATGCGAAGTGCGATGGAACCTAGACCCGATATAAACAAATATTTTAAACTATAAGTTAAGTCCAACGCCTAGTAGAAAGGCACTTTATGAAGTAATTATTCATTTAGGCAAGGTACGCTCTAAACAATGGAAAGTACGCCACTCAACTCGCATTCCCTTGAATTTTAAACAACTCTGGAAAAACGCACAAACCAAAATGGGAGAGTGCGATTTGCGATAATCTTATCACAATCGCATAATTAGTGTTTTCGCACTTGAAACTCACCACTTGAAATTTATCCTTTCCCATCTGTGATGTAGTAGTTCAAATGAGTAATAAAGGCAGTGATAAAGGACCTTAGTGCGTATTTAATAACTTTTATGGAATTTATGTTAAGAGTAGCTCAACGTGATATGATATATTTTTATCTGTGTTTTGAATAAAAGCTCCTTTCTTGTCACCTTTCAAGGGTAACTGTATCATTTAATTTTCGTTGTCATTCTCTCTTTGTGTATATCTGATAACTTCCATTTTCTCCATTTCAAGAAAACTCTGTAGAAAACATCGTTAGAAAGAATGGCAAAAAAGGGAAAGGCGACTGTATCTAAGAAATCAGAGATGGTACTGCTTTTCTCCGATACAACATGTAGTAGAGTCGAGGGAATGGGAAGCCATGTATGACCTGTTAGAAGAAGAACAGCCTAGGCCACTAGTAACAAAGGCCACGACTGATGCTTAGGAGTCATATGATGCTTCTTATTTTGAAACAACATGTTCATTCTTAATACCATATATGGATATGGTGAAATGGATAATTGATGAAGTAGACATCTGAGATAGAATCTCCAGGAACAAAAGGAAATAGGTCATGGTGTCTTTCTCACCATACAATCTACGCCTAATGTATGAGCTACTAGAGCCTCAAAATCTCTACAACAAAGAATTACTTGAGTAGTTCGCCAAGGAGAATGAGGACCCGCTGGACATTACGAAGACCTAGAGATCAAGCGAAGGTAAGCTCAAATGGGATAAAACTGGTATATACTTAATGGCATCCATTTCTCTCCCTCATAGTTTCGCAGCAACAATGATGTGTAGGCTATTTGATAACCTTGATAGCACCATGTTTTCCATGGAATGGCTCCTGCTAATATATGCAGCAGTAAATGCAACAATTATGAACTGGGTTCAAATTTTATCCGACAATTTGGCAAAGGCCATTATGGAATATAAAAGGAAAAGAAGTGTTTCTTTAAGGATTTCCCCCCCTTTCTTCATGAGTGCTTTTGTAAAGGAGGCAATTTGTTTTAGTTCTTAGTTTTTTAATATGGGATGGAAGTGGACTGTACATAACCCGCTTCCTGTCCATATATACCATAAAATTTTGTGGGAATCTCAATTCCACCCCCATTTTTATAAAATCTCTCAAGGTGCTATGCTACCTATTCATAAAGTAGTTTTTGATATAACAACCCCTGGGTTTTCTAAAGAGGCCAAAGTAGATATCTTGCTAGTAACTAGATGGTTTGGGGAAGAAACATTCACCTACATTAGATTTTTTTAGAGCATTGCATCACCACATGTCCTCCCATATTATGTCCCCAACAAACTAATGGCCAGAGAAATAGCCTACCAGACAACAGGGGAGGGTGGATTGACCAGAGTACTGAAAGAGCAAAAGAAGGCCATTTAGCCTACCTTCCCATTACAATGTGGTGCTTTCACACTACATGATTATGGACATGCAATAAAAGAAGCAAAGATTATTATGTATCTGAAATTGGCTACAGTTTTAGGAAGGAAATACGACCCAAATCACATTGCCAAGGAATTTACTACTATGACAAAAGTTAAACAGTTCACCCACAAAGAGGACGCCTTTGATGACCTATTCCTATAAGCAGAAACATTTTCACAAGTTCTACATACGACATCAATACTGTTGACCCCACAAGATATTAATGCTTTCCATGTGTACTGGAAAATAAAATAAAATAAAAATATTTATAATATTATTATATTATATATATATATTTAATACTAATATCTTTAATATATATATATATTAGTATATATATATAATATATTATATATATTATATTATATATATGATTTATATTTTTTAAGGTCTCTTGGACTACCGATTGAACAATAATGAGCCAACTCCCAATGTAAGCTTGGAGGGAAGATCCAAAGAATATTCTGAAGAAGAAACCCAAGAGAGGTCGACTCTTGAGTCAGAGCACTTAGAATGGGAGTCTCAAAAAGGGGGAGGAAACACAAATAAAGAGTCTGAAAAAGACACAACTCGAAGTACAGAGGACACGACCGAGCAGGCTATGGAAGAGAAATAGGTAGAGGTTGCTTCTACTTCAACTTAGTCAGGTAAAGCTCCAGTCATTGATCTGGAACAAGAATGGGAGAAGTTCAATAAGAAGCTCCACACTGACACAAATCTTGAGCAAACATCTAAAATGGAAACTCCCAAGCAAACCTAGCATAAAGTAAATCCAGAAGAAACAGGGGAAGGAGCTACAGGCACTCAGGACATTGAGATCATTCTTGTTATTCCTACTTCATAAATTGTCTTAAGAATTAAGGAAATACCTCTGTTACATGTATTTTACAGTCCTACCCACAAGGTTGTAGTCAAAAGACAAAGGAAGAAAAAAAACTGGACGCCATGGCTGTTATGACTTCGAAAAATGAACCAATGGATATTGTATGGAAGGAATCACCTATCGACCCATTTGAGAATCTCACAAATATGTCGCAGTTCATAGGAGCATATGCCATAGCAGCCATCGACAAGGCGACAAAGGTCTGAATGCTGCTGAAGGAAAAGGAACAGAAAATTATGCTGCTAAAACAAAAATTAGCCCAAGAAAAATCTAATCAGCAAACAAAATTACAAGTAGCCCATCTGCAAAGAGAATTCGAACAGATGAGGGTATAACACCAAGCCATCTTAGCAGAAAAGGATTCGAAAATACAAGCCATGATAGATCGATTTAAAGATAATCCAAAAATTGACATATTCATCAAAGAAGTAGTCAACCTCATTTCCCTACTAGTGTAGCAAAAGGAAGTATTTTGCGAGAAAATCTCGCAAATAAATCCTTATTGCGAGACCAGTGATAAATTAACAAATCAAGTTATTGATATGAGATTTGAGTACGACGAAATCCACAAAAGGGTTTTTGAATTTATCACCTAGCAAGAATCAGAGGATGGAAGAAAGGCTAACCTACCAAAGCTAGAAGAGTCGAAAAAAGATAATTTGTTTATGGATTGGGATTCTCGGTTGAAACAGGTAGAAATGGCAATGACAATAGCAGCAAGAGTAGCAAACAGTATAATAGAAACCATAAATGAAAATCTTCATGGAGCCAACCTTGTCAAGGAGTGTGTACCACAGTTTCTTCTAAATGTCAAACAATTAGAACAATAGTGGAAATAGGCAGCACAGGAAAAAGAAGAGGCAATGAAACAATTAAACAGGTTGAATTGGGAGACATACTGACAGTTTCTAGTGAAACCACAGAGTCACTGGATGACTTTGAGGTGTTTAACAACCTCTACACAAAATATGGTAACAACATTGACACATGCCATATTTGCTGGGTAGTTAAAATCTACAATCAGCCAATTGCCTCGTCTCAAGCCAGTAATTGATATTTGTGACCTCAGAGATCAAGTTCAAAGGGGTTAGTCATTAATTTATTTTAGTTTTAGTTTTATTTTTTCCTATTCTGAGGAAGGTTGTTTGAAACCTCCTCAACTATTTTTGTAATAATCTATTTTGAAGCGTATATTTTAGTATTTAAACCTCTCTCATGCATTTAAAAAGGGGTCCATAAATTTTATCAAAAACACTTTTCAAGACATTAAAATTCCGTAATTTTGAGAAGGTTTTAATGAAATGAATGGAAAATGATCTATTTTTCTTTAAATATCTAGCATGCTATACTAAAATGCACTTTTGTACTCTTAAAATGTGTTGGATTGAATGAAATTGGGTCAATAGCACTAATGCACATGAGTAGGATTTATCATATATGATACTTTTATCGTATGATCATGTTTTATTTATGTATTAAGCAATACTTCTTCTTTCAATTGTTTTATGTATGAAAGTCAGAATTATAGTTTTTCATTATTTCACTTATGTATGATGTTAGCTCTGATTCTGTTTTGAGTACATGAATGATTTTTATATGCGATATATTTTTCTCAGTCATTTTGTCTAACTATTTATCCAAAACAATTATTGTTAAACAATTTAATTTATTTTGGCAGTTGATTGATCCTTATTACAAATTGTTATAAGACATCATTGTAGATCACATATCGTATTTCATTCTCGGGTATATTTATAGTTAGACAGTGTTAAATTACGATATATGCATGTTTGAGTAGTTAGATTTGATTACACTTAGCTTAATCATTTCCCTTTACATATTATCCCACCAACATTATCAAATCTCTCTGGGAAATTGGTCCCATTATCCCCAGTCGGAGCCACTATACCAAATGGAAAGGGAGCTATTTTCAAGGTCCGGACCAGGTGGTTTTCCCCCATGTTGTCGCAATGATTTTGGAGGCTTCAACATAATGTTACAAAAAAAAAAGAGTATTAGTGATTAATGTGACCTCTACTTCTCTATATTATTGATAGTTGATAAGGTGGGACCTTACATCTTGTATCCATGAGGTTATTGTTCAAACGATAGCAGAGTGAGGCAAGAGACTCTAGGGGTCACGACCATGTCTGTAAATTGGTTCAATCTTGTACAAATTTAAAACACTACGCAATGCAAAGACAAATGGAAAATCAATGACTTAGGTCAAGTACTTATATTGTTGTTGACTAGGGTGTGGTTAGAACCTGACCGAGTCCACGAGTGTAGTTGGTTGAATAGAGAAGTTGCATCACTAACAATGGTAACATAGATTGAGTTTTGCAAAGCATAGAAGGCCAAATTTATCATTTCAATGTCTACACGCCTTTGTTCAGTGAATATTTATATTGGTGCATACAGGACCTAGGACTGCACAAATATTTATTATTCAGTGCACAACATGCATGATATAATTTATAGAGCTTGATAGTACATAATCTCGTATTCTGAATTGTAATTTAAAATAAATATCATTTAATTATAGTTTGTTTTGATGGTTTTTTTATAATAAAAGTACAAGAAATTTCTTAGTACTTCTCCACATTTTATGGATGCTAAACCTTGTAAACAACTAGAGTCCTTGTCCCAAGGGAATTGAAGAGAGTCAAACTCACATCTAGCAAGAATATCAATAAATCTCATATTTACCTCTAAACCACTTAAACTAACCCTTGAAACTACAAGTTTTCATGTAAATTATTTATTGATATAATAAATTATGAAACAAGACAAAGATAAATATAAATATTATAAATAGAAAATAATAAGTTTAGAATTCTCTATATAAAACGTATTGAAATTGTACCCAAAAAAAATATGGCTAAGTAATTAAAGTAGATATAAGTTTGGAATTATATGCGATTGGAGTAGTTGTCATTCGAGGGAGATGTTATATAGCCTTACATGTAATGTGATAGGACTACAAGGGTAGTAGACTCCTTGATGAGAAAAAAATTCATATTGTTATATTTCATAACAGAGTTTGTGGGATCTTATGAAATAGCCATATACAATGGTAGTTTTGAATATACATATTTTTCTACCGACATTTCCCATTTTTTATTTATTTATAACTTCTTCCATCTCTTCAATCCATCACTAAAAATGGTTTTCCATCTCATTCAACTTTTAAAAACCTTGAAAGACTAATTTTCTTCCTTTACTTTTGCATCCTTTAAACATTTCCACCTTTTTGAAACAATTTTAAGAACAATATTAAATTTATGTGTTCTTCATCTCTTACACCAATAGCACATATTTCACTAATTATCCTACGATCTATTAGCATTACTCACTAATAAGCGGTCAAACTAATTAAGTGTTGAATCATTAAATTATAATGTATATCTTTATATAACTCTAATATATAAAATTTATTTTTTCTATTGAATATTGTACTATTTTATTGAACAATGTCCAACTTCATAAAGATATGTTGTTTTGGATTATACAATTACTATAATTGGTAATAGTTAATCCCTTAAGATGCATACCACATCAATAGTTACAACGTAGACTCCGCATCTTAGAATTTGCTTGGAGCTAGTTAATATTGAATATTTGTATCAATAACATATGTATTGGTTTTTAACTTTATAATTGACCTCATGTGAGACTTTCGGAATATTTTGAATACAATTTATGTATAAATTTGAGGTATCTATATCAAAATTATTTATGTTACTTGAATTTTAAATTTTATTTTTAATATCTATATTAAAACTAGTTTTTTTCTAAAATTTTATTAGTATGATTGGATTTGAAGGGCTTTTTTGTAAGGTTACTTAGGATTGAATCTTTATGGTAATTGAGAGAAGATATTTAGAACCCATCTATTTTAAGGGTCATTGTAGTTTAGGTTGGATTTGATCCTCATATAATTTTAACAATTTAGATGCCCTTGTGTCATGGGTTTTTAGGTTAATCCTACAAATCAGTTACACACTAGCCCCCTGAAAAAAAAAAATATTAGTTTTTTTCTTTAAGGAAAAAAGTGTATTTAAAATGATTTTCTTCATAAAAACAACATTTATAGGTAAAATGATCCTGGTGGATGTTGGTGGCCACCCACCTATCCCATTTGGACCCCCACAACTGTCTCTTTCAGTTTTTCAGTTTCCGTAATTGTAGCACAATTTACTATTTTTAGCAGTTTTTTTGGGTCCTAAACTTCCGGAGCTGTTTTGAGGCCCTAAACGACGTTTTTTGGGAAATATGGGGGCAACATGGTCAATGGACCGATGTTGCCCTTCCCAAAGTGGTAGTTCCCGGATAGATCTTTCTAACGAGCTATCATACGCGTCAAACAGAGATCATATGCCAAAGTTACGACCCCGGGAAATTGATGTACCAATTTACCCAAAACGGGGCCCACAATTTGGCGTTTCATCTTCTAGGGTTAGGTTTTGGAAGGTGAAGGGTTTTCCATTGTTTCTCAACAATAAATAGGCCTTCGAGCCTCATTGTAACACAGTTCGGAACAGTTCAGAGTGTAGCCGTACATCTCTTCTCAGAGATAAGCTACCATCGTCCTAGCTGGTTTATTTCCATTCTAGTTGTAAGCATATTTCGGTATTTTCCATTAATGAAATGAAGTGTTATTTCCGCTGCATCTCTCTATTTATGGTTATCGCATCTCTGTATTTATGGTTATCTCTGTAA
>APFE031529812.1:25390-95840 GCA_000404065.3 Pinus taeda | reverse complement strand
CATAGTAGTATGTTGCTGTGATTCTACAGGTCCTTTTGAAGCTGAGCAGACAAAGAGCAAGCGGCAAAACTCTATCAAGAAGGAGAGGAAATCGAGCGCAAGACTCAGGTTAGCCCTCTTAGTTCTCCTCTCATCTATTTTCTTAAAAGGAATCAATAGTAGACTTTGATTGTTTGTTTCTAAGATATCCACCCATCTTAGTGGGAATAGCAGCATCTGTGTGGACACTATTCCCGTATAACACTGGGCCACAGAGGCTTCAGCCAAGATTCGAATCCAATCTTGCTCTTTTTGCCACTTTTGTCTCTTTGTCACTCTCCCCAATTTCACCTTGAAACTCCTTATCCGATCCTTTGAACTCATATTTCATGCCCTGTAGTGATAAACCATCCACCCCAATATGGGTTTGTCCTTTTCAGCCTTCTCTAAAAGTCTCTCAAGGTGGATGTTGATACGGTCGAGCCAAGACTCTCGGTCATTGTTAATCTCTTGCTCCAATGGAGTGAGCTCAATCCTCCTATGTTGGGCAGCTTGGCGATTCTCGTGGATGTTTTGCAGCTCCATGATCTCATGCTGGTCTTTGATCTATTTATTCCTCTGCTCCAAATACCTGATAATCCACTTAGCCCTCTCCAAATTGAGTGACAAGTCTTGGATCTCCGTTTGCTGCTCCTGGATGGTCCTCCTAAGTTTGGTACTCTCCACATCTGTATCATCATCATGAATGAGGATGAAGTCGGCCTCTTTTTCACCTGATGGCCCCTCATCATGCATGGGCTTCATGCCCTTGTCCTGTACCTGTGTTTCCAATGTCGGAAGCGAGGCCCCTTCCACCCCGGGTCGAGATAACACTCACTTTGCTGTTGCAAACAAATGTCTACTTCCTCTCTGATAGGTGATGAATACTGGCATAGTAGTGGTCTCATGGCACTCACACTGATGAGAAGGACCACCTATCTCATGTTCAACCTCTGATAATACCTGTGAAGTGTTGAAGAGTTCACGAGAGATGAAATCATCCCAAGTAATGCCCTGCAATCCGAGCTGATGAACCACCAAAATCTTAATAAGAGCGAAGTGATAAACACTCTTAAGGTGTTCCTGAGGGGTTTTGTGCTGCATGAAGGTGTTCATCCTCTCTATGTTCCTGCAAATGAAATATGGGATGTTCATCATCCGTACCCTGGTAAAGTGCATGAGAAACCTGATGTGATAGGCATATAGACGAGAGAACCTCCCCTCACAACTGAAATATTTCATGATCAACTTCATGAGTGGAGCATATTCATCTTTCAAATATCTGAATGGAAAGACTCTTTGGAGCTGCCTCAAGAAACTGGCCTTAATGTAAGGCTCATAATGCTTCCATTCAACCGTCTATTTCTTGTGCCATGGTTCTCCAACATTCGGTATGCCGATTGCTAATGAGACAGTTTCAGGTGTCAGTGTGAAAGTGACACCGGCCAAGATAGAGTGATATCCATGTAGGTGAAGCACAAAAAGACAGGCCAACTCATGATGAACTCGAACATTAGCCACTCTTTGACAAAACTCAAAACATGATAGATGCTGGAAACATGACATAGTAAGAGGGCAGGCCTGCAATTTTGTGAGGGTGGTTGGCTCATCCCTAACATGTTTTCCACTTTTATGATGTCTCCGGGGAGCCTGTTCTTCTGAGGATGAATCACTTTGGGTTTCCATCTCATACTTTGATGAATGCTCATATGCCATGATTGTTGTATATGGACTGTGCTTGGATTGCCCTTTGATGATGTATGAAACTATGTGTTGTTATGAACTCTGGCAATTGGAAGGGATTCAAGGCAATTTGTTGCAAGTTTGGAACAAATTCGGGCCTTTGTGGGTGTGCGCCGTACAGCAAATCGAGTGTGTCGCACTCTGTGTTTGCACCGCGTCCATGTAGTTTCACCACTGTGGGGTCGCGCCCTCTACGCTGTGCTCCTCTGTGTGTGCACCGCGCCCTTGAAAGCAACTCCAACCTCACTCAAAATGCACGCAAGTTCTCCCAATCATTTTGCAATGTTTCTCTATAACCTTGGTATGCACAATGACTTTGTTTCTTGTGGGAATCTTATATAAAGACATTGGAGTCATGAGTTTAATTTTTGTTTCTTCAAAACCCACTTTGATAATGTTTTATTTTGGCACTTTTTCCTCATTTAATGCAACTCTGTATTTCACTTTTCCCTTTGAATTTTTAGCTAGAATGATAAAAAATTTGGCACTTTTTGCAGGGATCACATGACATGCATTTGGCTAAGGAAACCATGACTGCGCTTGAACAGATCAACTAGAGACATTTTTGAAAATTATCACAAATGAAACACTGTTTGACTTTTCTTCAAAACGGTGTTTTGAAGAACAGTCGTAATATGTCAACATGACAATGAAAATCTTTGAATCACAACTTTGTAAGGGCCTCCCTCTAGCCTGCATGGCTTTATTGGACATGGTTGAAGACCAAATTGACTAATCCCTAGACCTAATGACTGAAAATGACTCTTGTCCATTAAAAGATCGAACATTAACTATCATGGACTTTAGTGAACATTGACAAATGACCTAAGCCAGCAGGTGCCAGACATGAGGGGAACTGACTAACAAGCCCTTTTCCATCAGATTATGGCATGCCCCTAGCAGAATGCAACTAAGTGAATGGAGCGAGACTCCTAAAAATGAAATGCAGAAAGATTTTTGATCTCTGACGGAGGACTGACAAGACCGACTCTAACATTGGCTCCAATGGGTGATGGTAGCTCCTTGGAGGTTCCAAGAACAACAAATCTCTGGAAGAGCTAGACAGTGCCTCCGTCCATTGGGCTATGGAGTCATTATTTCGAAAAACAACAGAAGACTCTGACTCATTTATGAGACTAAAATGACCAAAAAATTGACTCAAATTTGTTATTGAAATGACTTCAAGACTAACTTGACAAACTCTAACCAAACTGAAATAAAATGGTATTTACAGTGACAGCGGAAGCAGCGTCAATAACTCAGAAATGGTACTGCTTGAGTAGTCGACCATTGATCGGCCCTCCTGGACAATATTCTCCATTCATTTCCTTCAGAAGAAATGCATTCTGACCCCGATATGCTACAATCTTGAAGGGACCTTTCCAGAGATTCTCGAACTTACCGTGCTTACCTTTTTCCTCATTCCTTGCATCCCACTTCAACACCACATCATCCAACTGAAATTTGTCCACCTTTGCTTTTCTGTCAAAAATTTTCTTAATCTTCTCCTACAACTTGGACGTGTTCTGGAAAACTTCTTCTCTGGTCTGATGCAAGTGAACCATTTGATTCAACCTTCTCTGCATAGGATCATCTTCACTGCCGGCCTCCTGAAGAAGTTTGACTACCGGGGCTGCGAGGGAGGTAGGAAACAATGGATCAACTCCATAAACAAGCTTAAATGGCGATGTACCAATGGATTTCTTCTAACTGACCCGATCTGCCCAAATTGCATTGACCAATCTCTTATGCCAACTCTTGTTGTTTATTTCCAGCAGCTTCTTGATGATGTTGACCTATGACTTATTAGAAGACTCTGCCAATCCATTGCCTTCCGGATGATAGGCAGTTGAGTGACCCAAAATGATGTGATATTTATGACAAAAATCTACCATCCTTTTTTATTTGAAATTTGTTGTGTTATCAGTGATTAACTTATTCGGGAAACCAAAGCGAGACAAGATGTTAATTTCAAGGAATGAAATAATTACCGGATTTGTAGCTTGTCTGGTGGGAATTGCCTCAATCCATTTTTTGAAATAATTTGTCGCTGTGAGGATCCATCTATGCTGACCGGAAGAAGTGGGATGAATTTCACCAATGAAATCCAACCCCCATTGCTGGAAAGGAGCACTCACCTCAATGGGCTTAAGTGGCAAAGGTTGTAACTTTTGCCTTCCTTCGAAAATATGGCACTTATGACAGCTCTTGACCATCTTATATACATCAGCAAACAATGTCAGCCAATAGTATCACGCTCTCAGGATTTTATTTGTTGTTGATTTCCAAAAAAGGTGACCACCACAGTCTCCCTCATGGCAATCCTCCATGACCTTCTTTGCTTCTTTTTCCACCAAACAATTTAACAGAACACCATCGAGATCTTTCTAATAATGTGCAGAGTTTAGAATGCAAAACTTGGCAGCCTTCAATTTGAGAGTTCTAGCTTTGTTTATAGTCTTGCCGGGTGATGGTGACAAATTTTTAAGCACACATATGATATCTAAATACCACAGAGAAAGAGCAAACATTTCTGATACCTGAATTGATGATCCTTCCTCATTCTCATCGGACATGGCAGTGATCAGATTTATGTCTAAGGAGTGCAAGTTTGATTCAACCATTAACTTTTCCAATCCCTGTCCTTTAACAAGATTTGTGGGCTTTATTTCCACATCATATTCCAACAAAGCTGCAATCCACTTGCCTCATCTTCCTTCCAGATCGGTCTGTGCTAAAACATCTTTGACAGCAGCATTAAGAACATAGGCCAAAATATGAGAATGTAGAATATATACCCGAAAATCTTTGAATTCTTTCACAAGTGCAAGGGCTTGCTTCTCAATGATGTTGTATTTTAAGACTGCATCTCTTATAGCTCTGCTGAAGAAAGCAATTGGTCTTTCGTGATCATCTCTTTTCTGGAATAACATAGCTGCCATAGTATGCTCTGAAGCGAATGAAAACAATATGAAATCTTGAGTGTAGTCCAGGCTGACTAGAACTGGAGCTGAAGAAAGAGCCAATTTGACTAAATTGAAAGATTTTACAGCCTCCTCCATCCATTTCACTTGGCTGTCCTTCTTAAGCATGTTTGTAATCTCTCTTAGGTGCTCATCAAGATTAGGTACAAAGCAGCGTAGAAAATTCATTTTACATTGAAAGATTGAATCTCTTTCTTATTCCGGGGCAGATCGATTTGTTGAATCGCTTGTACACGTGCTGGGTGAATACGAATGCCATCTTTTGAGATAATATGCCCAAGTAGTTTGCCTTCCTCCATGGCGAACAAGCTCTTTTTCGGATTCAGTGACAGGCCATATTTTCTGCACTTTTGAAAGATATTTTTTAGATGGTACATGTGTTCTTCATCAGATTTGGAAAACACCATCAAATCATCAAGTTACACAACCAAAAAGACATCCTTCTCATTTGCGAAAGCCAAGTCCATTGCACGCTGAAATGTGGCACCCGCGTTCTTCAAACCGAAAGGAATTTTAGCATAATGAAAAGTTCCTCAATGAGTGGTGAATGATGTCTTGTCTCGATCATCTTCATGGATAGAAACTTGGTTATATCCAGAATAACCATCAAGTAGTGACATACCAAATGCTCCCACTACTCGCTGAAGTATATGGTCCATTTTGGGCAGTGGATAGTTATCTTTCAACGAAAATTTATTGAGATTTCTAAATCAATGCACAAGCAAATATCACCTGTCTTCTTTCGTACATGCACCAAATTAGAGATCCAATCCGAAAATCTGATGGGAACAATGATCCCTAATTTGTACAACCTGTTTATCACGTTTTCAATGGATGGAAGCAGCTTTGGATTTAGCCTCCTCAACTTCTGTCTGAAAGGTTTCTGATTGGGCTTAATAGGTATAGTGTGCTGAATTATATTGGTATCATATGTCTTTAAGTCAGAATAGTCCAAAGCAAACACATCTGCAAATGAAGACAACAAACTGATATATTTGTCCTTGATCTTTTGTGGCAATGCTTTAGATAGTTTTACCATTTTAGGATTAGCAGTTGTTTTGCCATTGACCTCTTCCACACCCTTCTCTGTTGGCTGCAATGTTGGTTTGTAGGCTACATCATCTTGATCAAAGAGTTCTTCTAAAGGTATCAAGCCTTTAGGAATAATGTTATTCTTTAGTTGCAACACGTCCATTTCATTGATCTGCACATCATATTTCCCATTATCCTTACCATCATCATTTTCTACATCAATTGAGGTTTCTTTGAACTTACCTTTGTTTTACAGAAAATCTTCAATCTCCTCATCATCTTGGAAAACTTGCCAGTATCTTTGATTGTCCGGGACAGTCGGACGGTGCTTAACATGGATTCCAAATTTATTACTAGAGCTCATTGGGATCTTCAAACTACTTGTTGCCTTAGCAAAAGCATCACTAATGCTATTTTGTATACGAGGCACACATGTCAAGGTATATTCTGAAAATAATTTTAGGATGTCTAGAACTGCATTACGGTAAGCCCGCATCCGATGATGCTTTGCTTGATATTCGCCTCTGACCTACTTAATCACCAATTCAGAGTCGCCATATACTGAATATCCTCTTAGCATTCAACTTTCTTAGAATTTTTAGGCCAGCAATCAGAGCTTCATACTCCACTTCATTGTTTGAACAATCAAAAGCTAACTTGTAAGAGCATACCCGCAAATTACTAGGCACTTTGTTCGAGGCGGAGAAAGGACTGTGTACCGAAATCCCAATTCCAGCGCCATTATTTCCCACTATGCCATCGAAATCCATGGTCCACAGACCTTCTTCCTCCTCTTGCAAGTGTTGAAAATCTGTTTGATGTGCTTTGTCTGCTTGTTGTCCATTACTTTCAGGTGAGCGCTCAACGGTGTTCTGTTTTTCTTGTCCTTCTCTCTTTAAAACTCCTCTGAAATTTTCTGTTATTTTTGGAATATCATCTGCTTCTACTACCTGACTATCGATATCATTGAAACTATCAGAATACAAAAAAAAGACTCTAAATTTGTATGTACATAATTAATCGGATGATTTATTGGTTTCTCCTTGCTTGTAATCATGTATTTCATTTTTTGTTCCCGATACAGTTTCATCATTTGGCCAAACACTGGAATCGTTGCATAGGAGAAATATAGTTGTAGTGTCCCTTTCAATTTCGCTACCCAAGACTTGGAAAGAAGCATGGCAAACCTAGGAGGAATATCTGCTACAATAATATCCATCAAAACATTCTTCATTGGGAGTCGATCCAGACGCACAACCAAGTCTTTAATTAGCACGATACATCTTACTCTGCTGGAATCGAACGAATAGAGATCATGGTATTGTCGGGTGATGTCCAGACCCAGCTTATCCATAATAGCCTTGGGCATGAGATTGTGAGAAGCTCCGAAATCGAACATGGCATTATGTAACACAAAATAATGCAATCTCAAACTGATATAAAAAGGTGGCACATCATTATCAGGAGACTCACCATTCGATGCTGGCCCAAAGATCATTTCAGGTTGATCATGTTCGACATTCACCATGTCAGACATTGGGTCCAAATTCAAAATTTGAGATACTTGCCCTCTATAACTGTTGTTCCTCATTATTTCAGTCAAGGGAATGGATATCTCCAATTTAGAAATTTCATTCTCTAAATTAAAAGCAGGAATCTTTTCTACCTCTTTGACTGGGATTTCTTTCCTTTCCTTTTCTTTCGATGCAGTTGGCTGATTTGATTGTTTTGTTGATGGTGATTTGCTACTATTCGGACCAACCACCTCCTTTCCTTTCCTTTGTGTAACTGATGAATCATTCTTTGATGCCTCAACGTCCTTCCTTTTCTGAATTGGTTTAATTGGCACGTCTCTGTTTCTAAGTGAATATTGTTGTTGCCGGGCGGACAGAGCATTCATATAGCCTCTTTGGCACTCATTTGATTCTTCTTCCAAAACGGTGTCATAGGCCAGAATGAAATCTGCATCTTTGTGTACAGCCAGGCTTCCTACATACTCCTCATCCTCGGTAATATAAATAGGCAAATCATCCAGAGTAAAGAAGTGGTTTTCTTCACCTATTATATTCCCGTCCTCATCTGACTCAGGTCCATGCACAAAATTTTGCTGCAAAGGTGGTTGTACTAGCTGTTGTGTTGTCTGCTCTTGGGCTCGCTGATCTCTCTGCCTTATTCTATATTGTGGTTGTTGTTGGCCACAGAAGTTAGGATTTCTAACTTGTGGCTCAGGTTTGTCAAGTTTCACCCTTTCAAGCATCTGCTCTACCTTCCAGAGTAGTTGATCTACCGAGGAAGATTCTTCTTTTACGGTGACCTTCTTTTCTGCCTTTGCTCTAGCCCTCTTGGTCAACAGATTTGCTTCAACGCTGACCGCTATCTTCTGGATGTCTTCCATTGTGGCTAGTTCTCTCTCTCTTAATTGATAAGCCATGTCAGCATCAAAACCATCCTGAAACTTCACCATGGCTAGCCCCACAGGTGGCCTTAGATGATCGGGAATTTCATTATAAACAGAATTGAATCTAATGCAGTAGTCTTGGACCGACTCACCAACGTTTCGTTTGATTTGCTCATATTCAGCCAGAATTTGGAAAGATTCTTTTTCACTTCCTAGCGGCCTAAAAATTGTCTTTGTAGGTCGGCCAAGGTAGCGATACGTGCAACCGGCAAACCTCTGAACCATTTCCTCACTTCACCTGCAAATGTCTGTACAAAGAGTCTCATTGCCACATTCTCCACATCGATCTCATGAAGTTCACAGAAATATGCCATTCTGTCCACATGTTGCTGAGCGGTAATGTTGTTAGGAGTGCCATCAAAAAACGAGATTTTGCTCTGATAATCTGTGGGCATATCATCTAAAACTTGAGGCAGCGCAAGAGGTGCAAAACGAGCAGCCATCACTCTTGGTGGGTTTGGCCTTGGAGGTGTTGGAGGAGTGTGTGCAGTTTGTAGGGGGCTAGCAATTGGAGTTTGAAGCTGTGCCACAATGTAATTATCAATTGACCGGTTAGCCCTTTCAGTCTCCAAGTCTACAAGAAACTGTGGATTGGGGCAGTAGAGTCAACCGCCCTTTTGGATTTGGTCTTGAACAATGATATTTCAAACTGCTCATCAAAATCTAGTTCTTCAAGATACTCAAAGATGTCATGACATGAATGGGATTTGAACACGGGAGATGTAGAGCTCTCTTGACGATGAAGTCTTGGAATCAAATTGGGATTTTCGTAGATGTGCGGAGGATCTGGATCTGGATTAGCTTTGGTATATCTTCTAGAAGCCAGCGTGGTATTGAGAAAAATCAAAAGGACCCGACCAACTCACTCAGCCTATCAAATTCTAAACTTATCATCCGGAAGCTTAGAATTATGAAGAAGTAAGGGGCGCAATTTCGTTCCCCAGCGGAGTCGCCACCATGTTAGCACCTAAATCTGCCTTAGGCTGAAGGAAGGCAAAGTTTAGGGTAACCACAAACCACACTCAGTCTGGTAGCTAGCCCTACCAGAACAGGAGAGGGATCTCTCCATGTCACGCTCAGTGAATAATTAAACAATATGGTCTGAGATGACTTACTATGAATATTGATTTTAGGCTAGGTAAATAAATATTGAAACAAGAGGCAATTTTATAATAAATGACTGAGTTTCTGGGATGTATGGGACCAATGAACAATATGAGCAGAGAATTTAACACAAAGGCACAGATTATTTCATGAGGCAAGACAGGTAGAAAGTCTAGCAATTAAGTTTGAAATAATGTGAAATGGAAAGATTGTTTAGGAGGGTGAAAAGGGCATAAAATACATGAATCCTTTTCAACAGAAGAATAACACAGAACGTGAAACTTTCCCAAAGGCAGAGCAATAAACATGAATTCTACCTTAACTTACTTAGAAAATTTCATTCGAAATGAATATGAATGAACTGTGAAACATAACAAAATACATATGAAACATAAAGAGAATACATTTGCTACACTCACACCACATGAATCTTATGAACCAGATCCGCTGCCTTTCATTAATTCTCTGTCAAAATATACAATGAGTAGCTGAGTTTCTCTCCCACAGTCTCCCAGAAATTACAACCAACCCTTTGCAAATGGTTTTGCATACAATAAATAGACTTTTCCATTGGGAAACAGAACGACCCAAGGTTGGGGAGTTTTTCAAATCATTAAAAACTGGAAATGGAAAGCAAACCATTAGTGATAGGTGCAGCGTTACAAAAATGACAAATTTGCTTGGGTGACTGCTTGCCTTCCTTTGCCACTTGGATAGAAGCCAACCTTTAGTGAAAATACTCTTTAAACTTTACCTTAGGTGTCGAAAAAAGTGTAGTGTAAATGAGCGGGCCCACTTGGACAAAGTCGCGAATCAAAATTTCGCGGAGCGGAAGTGATTTTGGCCTTTGGGTCTATATGCGCCGCACCACTTTGGAGGCGATTTTGAGGTACTTTCTGAGGCCCAAATTGTGCCCAAGTGTGCTTGTTGGAAATCCATGCCTGTCTACATTCCAACCCAAGTGGAATTTCTGAATTTGGTGCTCATCTGCCCCTCCAAAACTTCATTCTCCCAAGACTGCTTCATGTGTGTCAAAATAGGGGCAGAGAGGTCATTTTTTGAGTGTTTTTGACCTCCTGGGGACTCAAAACTTGCCCAAACTTCTTAGCCATGCACCAACAGTCACGATATTTCAAGATGAATCCAAAAATGCAAACCATTCTTGATTTGGAGCTCCCAATACTAAGCACACAGGGAGAAAACTCTGTGTTGTGCCCAAAATTTGTCAAGTGACCAAAATTGCCCCAAATTTTTTGAAATTTGGGCTGGAGATTCCCTATGAAGTGCTATGCTGGGCCACAGAGGCTTCAGCCAAGATTCAAAGCCGATCTTTCTCTTTTTGCCTCTTTTGTCTCTTTGTCACTCTCCCCAATTTCGCCTTCAAACTCCTTATCCGAGGCTTTGAACTCATATTCCGTGCCCTGTAGTGATAAACCATCCACCTCAATATGGTTTTGTCCTTGTCAACCTTCTCTAACAGTCTCTCAAGGTGGATGTTGATATGCTTGAGCCAAGACTCTCGGTCATTGTTAATCTCTTGCTCCAATGGAGTGAGCTCAATCCTCCTATGTTGGCACCTTGGTGATTATCATGGATGTTTTGCAGCTCCATGATCTCATGCTAGTCTTCGAGTTGTTTGTTCCTCTGCTCCAAATACCTGATAATCCACTTAGCCCTCTCCAAATTGAGTGACAAGTCTTGGATCTTCGTTTGCTGCTCCTGGATGGTCCTCCTAAGTTTGACACTCTCCACATATGTATCATCATCATGAATGAGGATGAAGTCGGCCTCTTTTTCACCTGATGGCCCCTCGTCATGCATGGGCTTCTTGCCCTTGTCCCGTATTGTGTTGCCAATGTCGAAAGCGAGGCCCCTTCCACCCCGGGTGGAGATAACACTCGCTTTGCTGCGGCAAACAAATGTCTACTACCTCTCTGATAGGTGATGAATACTGGCATAGCAGTGGTCTCATGGCGCTCATACTGATGAGAAGGACCACCTATCTCATGTTCAACCTTTAATAATACCTGTGAAGTGTTGAAGAGGTCACGAGAGATGAAATCATCCCATGTAATGCCCTGCAATCCGAGCTGATGAACCACCAAAATCTTAATAAGAGCGAAGTGATAAACACTGTTAAGTTGTTGCTGAGGAGTTTTGTGCTGCATGAAGGTGTTCATCCTCTCCGTGTTCCTGCAAATGAAATATGGGATGTTCATCATCCGTACCATGGTAAAGTGCATAAGCAACCTGATGTGATAGGCATATAGATGAGAGAACCTCCCCTCACAGCTGAAATATTTCATGATCAACTTCATGGTGGAGCATATTCATCTTTCAAATATCTCAATTGAAAGACTCTTTGGAGCTGCCTCAAGAAACTGGCCTTAATGTAAGGCTCGTAATGCTTCTGATCAACATTTTGTTTCTTGTACCATGGTTCTCCAACATTCGATATGTCGGTTGCTAATGAGACAGTTTCAGGTGTCAGTGTGAAGGTGACACCAGCCAAGATAGAGTGATCTCCATTTAGGTGAAGCACAAAAAGACGGGTCAACCCATGATGAACTCAAACATTAGCCACTCTTTGACAAAACTCAAAACATGATAGATGCTAGAAACATGACATAGCAAGAGAGAAGGCCTGTAATTTTGTGAGGGTGGTTGGCTCATCCCTAACATGTTTGCCACTTTTATCATGTCTTTGGGGAGCCTGTTCTTCCGAGGATGAATCACTTTGGGTTTCCATCTCATACTCCGATGAATGCTCAGATGCCATGATTGTTGTATATGGACTGTCCTTGGATTTCCCTTTGATGATGTATGAAACTGTGTGTTGTTATGAACTCTGGCAATTGGAAGGGATTCAAGGTGATTTTTTGCAAGTTTGGAACAAATTCGGGCCTTTGTGGGTGTGCGCCGCGTAGCAAACCCAATGCGTCGCGCTCTGTGTAGTTTCACCACTATGGGGTCACGCCCTGTACGCCACGCTCTCGATGTGCGCCACACTCTCTATGTGCGCTGCGCTCCTATATGTGTGTGTCGCGCCCTTAAAAGCAACTCCAACCTCACTCAAAACGCGTGCAAGTCCTCCCAATCACTTTGCAATGTTTCTCTATAACCATGGTATGTACAACGACTTTGTTTCTTGTGGGAATCTTATATAAAGACATTGGAGTCATGGGTTTAATTTTTGTTTCTTCAAAACCCACTTTGATAATGTTTTATTTTGGCACTTTTTCCTCATTTAATGCAACTCTGTATTTCACTTTTCCCTTTGAATTTTTAGCTAAAATGATGAAATTTTTGGCACTTTTTGCAGGGGTCGCATGACATGGCATTTGGCCAAGGAAACCATGACTGCACCTCAAGAGATCAACTGGAGACTTTTTTGAAAATTATCACAAATGACACACTGTTTGACTTTTCTTCAAAACAGAGTTTTGAAGAACAGTCATAATCTGTCAACATGATGATGAAAATATTTGAATCACAACTTTGTAAGGGCCTCCCTCTGGCCTGCATGGCTTTATTGGACATGGTTGAAGACCAAATTGACTAATCCCTAGACTTAATGACTGAAAATGACTATTGTCCATTAAAAGATCGAACATTGACTGTCATGGACTTTAGTGAACATTGACAAAAGACCTAAGCCGGCAGTTGCCAGACATGAGGGGAAATGACTAACAAGGCCTTTTCCGTCAGATTATGGCATGTCCCTAGTGGAATGCAACTGAGTGAATGGAGCGAGACTCCTAAAAATGAAATGCAGAAAGAGTTTTGATCTTTGACGGAGGACTAACAAGACCGACTCTAACAGAAGCTATCAGGATGTTCTTGGCATTTGCTTCCTAAAAAGGATTCAAAATCTATCAAATGGACATAAAATTAGCATTTCTGAATGGGGAACTCAAGGAATAAGTCTACACGGAGCAACCAAAAGGGTTTGATCTAACAAAAGGAAAAGACTTAGTCTGTAAGTTGAAAAAGGCATTATATGGATTGAAACAAGCTCCTAGAGCTTGGTATGCAAGATTGGATCACTATCCAAAACAACAAGGCTTCAAGAAGGGAGTGGCATGAAGTAATCTCTACATAAAGATGGATGAAGGTAAGTTACTAGTCACACTTATTTATGTTGATGATCTGATTTTTTCTACTAATAATGATGAGATGTGCCATGAATTTTCTCAAAACATGTCAAAAGAGTTCGAGATGTCGATGATAAGAGAGTTATCTCACTTCCTTGGACTACAATTATCTCAAACCAGAGAAGGATTGTTTATATCTCAAGCCAAATATCTTAAAGACATGCTTAAAAGATAAGGAATGGAAGACTGTGCACCCATGAGCACACCTATGACCACAAATTGCAAATTGAGAAAAAATGATGACTCCCCTCTAGTACATGCAACTCATTACAGGTCATTAATTGGAGCACTTCTGTACTTAATTACTACGAGACCTGACATAATTCAAGCAATAGGAATGGTGGGAGGATTTCAATCTTCTCCTAAACAATCCCATTTGTTAGTTGTAAAAAGAATTCTTCGATATCTGAAAGGAACTCCTGATTTTGGTCTTTGATACCCTAAGAGCTCAACACTAACTATAATTACATACACCGATGTTGATTGGGCCAAAAGGGTAGATGATCGAAAAAGTACTAGTGGAAATGCATTCTTCCTAGGAGACTGTTTAGTATCTTGGCTCAACAAAAAATATACATCTATATCATTATCCACAGTCGAAGCCGAGTATATAGCCGCTGCAGACTTTTGTACTCAAATAATATGGATGAAGGAAGCTCTAAAAGATGTCAACATAGGTACAGATCAACCAATTACCATCTATTGCGATAACACAAGTGTTATCAGTCTAAGCAAAATTCCAGCGATGCACTCAAAGACCAAACATATACCAATCAAGTATCATTTTCTTCATGAATAAGTAGCTAAACAAAACATCATCTTGGAATATATCAATACTAAGGAACAGATTGCTGATATTTTCAAAAAAAATCTTCCTCGAGAAGCATTTGAACATCTTCGTCAAAAGATGGGGGTTATCTCTTTACCATCACTTAAGTTCATTCATAAAAATCTTGCAGGATAGGGGGAGCAGTTCTACATGGGGAGCAATTCGAAAGGGGGAGTCCGTATGCATTCCTTTGCCATTGATGTCAAAGGGGGAGAGAAGAAGAATATTTCCATCAATAACAAAGGGGGAGATTGTTGACATAGATTGTCATTGATGTCAATATGGAAATATTCTAGGAGCGAGAGGAAGCCAAGCGGAGCTATTGGAGCTACAGGAGGAGAAATATATATATGTCATACATATATGCCTAAGAAGAACCTATCAGAGGAGCAAAACAGAGCTATCGGAGCTCAGGAGGAGCCATATCGGGAGCAAGGTATGCCAAAGAATACACTATCAGGAACAATATATGCCACAAAAGAGTTAAAGGAGGCGGAAGAGTTAAAAGAGGCTAAAAACACACACACACACACAGACAGATAGTCTATATATATATATATATATGTATATAATATATATATAATATATATAATATATATAGTATATATAATATATAATATATATAATAATATTATATATTTATATAATATATATATATATATAGATATAGATATAGATATAGATGTAAGATTAGATATAGAATAGATATATATATATAATATATATATATATATATATATATTATAGAATATTATTATAATTACACTATTAGAGGCGGAAAAGAGTGTATATTTCAGAATACATTATCGAAGGTGGCAAATACATATATATCGGCGGATCAGTGTTGGTGATGCCAAGAGGCAAGGGAAAGACCCCCTAGGGCCATGCGACATGAAATTGCGATGATCGTTGATCGCAGTATCGCATCGCTGCGATGCAAAGGAGTGGGGCCAATAACACATGCTACTACCGATTGCGATTACACAAGCGGACCCGATGGGTTTTATAAACCCGTATTTAGAAATTTTAAGTTCCGCGCATAAATGGTTTTTCTGTGTATTGGGAAGTTTCGGTGTAGAAACTGAAATAGAAAGGAAAAGCCCCAAAGCAATAAAGGCCGGACTCGAAAGGATTTTTTAGAAGCGGCCATATAGTACTTAAGTTTCGTAAGCGAGATTTTGGGCGGGCCTTAGGCGGTATATGATATTGGACTGGCTCCGCTCGATCTAATACAATGGGCGAAGCATGGCTGGCCGAGGAAAGAGAGAAACCGCTTTTGTGACAATGGACTCAAAATATCAGCTCGAAGCTACGGAAAAACCCCACCAAGGGGAAAATTTAGTAAGAATCTCTTCTCTTCATATGGAATCAATTCAAATGAGAAATCCAAGACCCAAAGACTAAGGTCAAGACCTCCTCCAAGCACCAAGTCATGCCTCCAAGAAATCCCCTTTTATTGAGTCAAAGTCAACCTAATTCAAACCTTTCAAATCTTCTTCAAACTCATATTTTTGGCCCTGAGTCATAGAATTTAGATGTAGTGATTTCAAAACTCCGAGCCCCTACAACAGCTTCCTAGAAACCCTAATTTTGTATGAGTGAGAGAGAAATAGATCAAAAACTCAAATTCTTATTTCTTCCTTGATTTTGACTTCTTTCATTTTCGCTCTTACTTTCACCTTATTTTTTCTTTAGATCGAACTACTGACATGCGCGTTAATAAGATTGAAGCTCCTTCTATATATTTGATTCTCATTAGGTTGAATAGCCCTTTCATAGTTATACTTTTGGCTAGTAGGGTCCAATTGGTCTTGGAGGTTATTTTGACTTTATAGACTCAAAAATCAATTATTTTACATGTTACAACTCTCCCAAATGGGTCTTATATAAATGATAATGACTCTCTTGAGTAAAGATAAATATTTTCTTCACTTGAAAAAACCTAGAAGCATGAAATTCATGCTTGACCTAGAAGACCATTCAAATGGAGCATGAAACCCCTGCTTGAAAATAATATTTTTCTTTAATTCTTTTGCTTGTAACATAAGATATAAATAATGACATGAGTACAGTGACAATTAAGGAGACCAAAACTAGTTACATTTTCCAACACTCTCTCTTATCTAGGGAGGTATTCATAATTGTACAACTGGTACAAGGATATTCTCAACTGAAGAGTTTTCATAAGAAGAGTCA
The DNA here is from genome assembly GCA_000404065.3 of Pinus taeda. NCBI lineage: Eukaryota > Viridiplantae > Streptophyta > Pinopsida > Pinales > Pinaceae > Pinus > Pinus taeda. The sequence goes on along the minus strand of APFE031529812.1, from coordinate 79,322 downwards.
AATTCATAACCCATCTTTAAGCATCAACACCATAACCAACACTGTGAACATGGTAAGGCCTTTAACTGACAAGCTCATTTTATTTTAGTGCATGAGGCTAGGACGCTTTACGTCAGACACCACACTACCTCTTAAGGCACATACCCCATCTGGATGTTCACTAGGTATGTCCTTTTAGGATTGTTCTTAACTTGGAATACCCACCGTCAAAGAAAAGTAGTCCTCTTCAACCACTCTTTTCTTAGATACTTGTCCAATTCTCAAAGAGTGTTGGCTAATTTCCTAAATCATATTCTTTATCAGCAAGGAGTATCAATCTCATATTATTATCCAATCCTCCATTCTCCTTCCTAGTGCCTTCACTAAGACTTATGGATGTTAGACCTGGTCTAGTGCATGAAACATGGATAATATGATGTCTAACATTGCTCCCCCTCATCCAGAGATGAGATCCTTATTACCTCTTGATTAGGGAATAGATAATCATTCTTTCTTCTTCAACATTTAAGGAGACTACTTACTCCCTCTTAAGCATAGTGGATATTTCTAACTTCGTTTCAATTGGGAAGTTAGCTCTTTGGTGTGCCTTCAACAATACATCGACTTAATTCATGGAGATATTCAAGTAGATGCATGGCACCTCCTTCCCTTTTCATCTCATCATATTGAGATTTTGTAATAATTTTGAAATTTCTTATGACATGTTTTGGGTCATCAAACTTTCATATCACTTTCCTCTAGTCATCGCCGACAAAGGAATTGTATTATGTAAATAAATGTAGATCTAATTGTAGTTTCCTCTAATCATGAAAGTGACATTCATTTTCATCGAAATATCATGTTATCTCTTTGTATTGTTGCCTTTCAATCCCAAGTTGATGTATATATTTTGAACATATAATCTTCCAAGGATCATCAAATCCATACACTCAATCCATTTATTTATTGAATTGAGTTTAACACAAACAATTATAGATACATTTTCCTTAACTGCCATTATGTCTTTCTACAACATTCTACCAAGTACAAAAATTATGTACCAATCAGATAAAAAATACCAAAACATCAATATCATAAATACCTTAACATGATGGCCTCTTGTTAAAGTATCATCTTTACTTGTTTCCTTTCATATCAACATCCTTCTGCATGGTCTATCTCTATATAGTTCAAGAATCCTTCTCTGTGCTTTCACTTTTGATCCAAGTGCCCATGGAATAAACTAATCATCAGGCTACAATATCTTCTTCCTTGGATTTCTCATTATTAACTCTCTTTCTTTCTTCGGGAGATTATATATGATTTTGATCAATATCATCATTTGTAAATCATGATTTCTTATGGTAAAGTCTTGATCTTTATCCATTCAACTTCTTAAGCATCGAGTAACCACGTGGAAGACTTCTCATGCTTGTGTTTATGACCAACTCTTTCTGTAGGATTCTTGTACATATGAATTCTACCTTCTTGAGAAAAGTTGCTAACAACATCCATACCTTTTCTTCCATATAACCATCTAGTTTTCTTTCTTTTGAATGAGAATGCTTCTTTCCTTATCAAATATAACCTTCCTTATTCAAAAGGAGAAAGACTTCAATTATTCCTTTCATACTCCAACTCGACCATCCACATCCATTTATCCATCAAGACTATTGTTTCCATACTAGTTGGAGTATACTACTCATAATGCTTCTTCCAAATAATAAAGAGCCTTCGTAAAATGATGGTTCGCATTAGAGGATCCTGGTGATCCTTGCAAGATGATGACTTCTAATATTATATTAGAAAATGATTGTATGAACTATGATGTGCAAGATGATCCAAATCTTCTCATTCTTACGAGATAGATGAATTTTTCCAAAGAAATCTGATCATGTAGTTTCTAAATCTTCTATATGCCTCCTTCTATGATGCCACACTTCACAAAAACCAAGACTTCTTATAGAGAATGAAATTATGCATGCTTACTCTAACTTCTACTTTCTTGTAAAAGAAAGACAAACTGCAAATGAAACTGATAGATATGGAGCTTACTTCAATAGTAAAGATTTTTGGGATATTCACCTTTTGGCTGCTTCTCAGGTTCTTCCTTTTATTTTCCCTTGTGAACTCTACTTCTACTTTTCCTTTTTTTCTTTTTCTTTTCTTGAGGATTGTTTGGAAAATCCTTCTTAAAATTTCCATATGTATTGCACCCATAGCATTGTATCTTGGACATATCTTGTTTTCCTTTGGACTTTCTAGACTTCCCTTTCTTCTTCTTTTATTTTACAACAAATGCTTGGGAATTTTGGTTTTAATCAGTGTCATCCCTTTCATTATCCTTGTCTCTTCCAAGATACCTTGAACCCATAGTTAATCAAAGGGAGTAATATATTTTCTTTAGTAGACACTAGTTGCAAAACTACTCCATCCAGGTGGCAAAGGATTTAGTACACAAATAGTCATCTCTGAAATGGAAATGACTTCCTTAAGCCCTTGTAAATACTCCCTCAATTGTGATATCCTCATAAGATATGAGGACATATATTCATCCTTTGTCATCCTTGTTCTATATAGTTGACTCCTCAAGGACATTTTCTCACCTGATGTACTTCTAGAGTACAATTTCACCAATTTATCATGGATTGCTCTAGATGTAGTCAAATAGCCACAAAGGGAATAAGATGCTATTTTATGGATTCAATAAGCATCCTTTGTTCCCTCACTTCTCCCTTCTTATATCTTTCTAATTCTTGTGTGTTCTCTTTTTCTGGTTGAATAACTTCTCCAAGAACATATTCCATGACATCATTTTTTGTAAGCACTGAATCAATTATTTTCTTCCATGTTGGGGAGTTTTCTTATCCAACGAGCTTGTTTCTTTCCTTGCAAAAGAAATCCATTTGATTGGTAGGTTGAGACATGGAGAAGAATATAGATGATTCCTTTAACTATCTTGGTGCTTTCAAGAAAATGCAAAAACCTCCTCCCTTCAAGAGAGAAAGAGATAGATGTTCTTCTTCAAGATGATTGATTGTACTAGAGTAACCTTTCTTCCTTTAATGATAGATTTACCCTTATTGAGATGATGGGGTCTTCTTCTTTATGCCCTTCCTTGTGTCCTTGCAAATGATTCCCTTTTACAAGAAACCTTCTCTTATGCCAACAAGATGATCTTCAGCTACCTTCTCTTCACGTTAGCTCTTATACCATGTTGGAGAATCATGTAGGGTAGTTATTTAAACAATTATCCTTATCTTTCATAATTTCTTGTGAACTTTAGCTAGATTCTTATTGTTCGTTATTAGATTCTCTTCATCAAATAATTATCGAGAGCATAAACCATGAATATCATAAAAGATATTGGACGCAAAATATAGGCTCCAAGCCAAGGAAAAACACCTCCAAAGGGAAAATCTAGTAAGAATATCCTCTCTTATTATAGAATCAAATCCAATGAGAAATCCAAGATCCGAAGACCAAATTCAAGGCCTCCTCCAAGTACAAATTGAGCCCTCTAAGAAATCCTCCTTTAATGATTCAAATTCAACTTAAGTCAAACCCTTAAAATCAGCTTCAAATTCAGATTTTCGGCCCCCAGTCATGGACCTGCAATGATTTTATAAATCTTGGCCACTGCAAAAAATTCCCATAAACTTTAATTTCACACATGTGATAGAAATAGATCGAAAACTCAAATTCTTGTTTCTTCCTTTATTTTGACTTCATTCTTTCACTTTCACTCTTCTTTTCTCCTTCTTTTTCCTTTATATTGAATTATTGAAGTGTGTGTTAATGAGGTCAAAGCTCCTTTTATTTATATGCTTCTCATAAGGTCAATTATCCCTTTCTTAGGCTGACTTTTCACTAGCTAGACTGACTTGGTCTTGGAGGTCATTTTTACTTTCTAGACTAAAAAATAAATCCTTTTACATGTTACAACTTGCCAAATGGGTCTTATACAAATGATAATGCCTCTCTTGACTTAAGATAAATATTTTCTTGACATCAAAAACCCTAGAAGCATGGAATGCATGCTTGACCTACAAGACCATTCAAACGGAGCATGGGACCCATGCTTGAAAATGATATTTTTCTTTGTTCTTTTGCTTGTAACATAAGATATATGTACTGACATGAGTATAATGATAGTTATGAAGACCGAAACTACTTACATTTTCCAATCAGAGAGGTCTTGAGGATTTTAGAGATCACAGAGATTATGAGTTTTAAGTCTCCTTCAACAATGAGTCTGAACTATCGTTAAAAGTTTAATATATTAATTTTGTGAGAGAATTGAATTTAAATGAAAAAGATAATAATTATTTTTATGCTTTACTTAAATTTAATTTAATTAATCATTTAGATTAATTAATCATATAATTATATAAGTCTATGGTAACAATTCTGTTTCTGGTAATGAAAATGTTATGTAACCATGAAAATGAGGTCAAATCTCTGAGATTTTCTCCTTGTAAATAGTGTAAATAAACCTTGGCAAATTCCAATCTCCATGCACAATAAATATAATATATATATATATAATGATTAGAATAAAAATAAAGAAAGATATATTATGTCACACATTTTACCTGATAGTAAAAAAATGAGATAAAATGTTGTGTAATACTTAAAAACAAAATTATTAGTGCTAATTTTAAGGTATTTAACATAAGAAAATATTATTTCTCACTATAAATATGAATGAAAATATTGAAATAAAATGTTGTGGAAATTGAAAAGAAAATTTATTAATCAAGTACAAACCAATATAAATTAAATATATGATAAATATTATTGAATTAAAATCTTAATGATCCATATCAAATTTAAGAGATAAGTTTCCACCACAATCACAATCAAAATTATGTTATTCGATGATGTGAGTCATAATTGTTTCGAACTAGCAAATATAGTTCATCGGTCCGTGAAACGCCTTAAATAAAATAATTTTAATATAAAAATATCAACAATATAAATTTGTTAAATATTCATACATAAATAAATGTTAAGAAACATAAATTAATAATATCAAATTAAAATCAAATTATAAAAACAACTTTATTTAAATTATTAAAAAATATAGAAATTAGATTTAGAAATAAAAATCCGCTGCACTTTTTGTTTTTTTATATTTTTATATAACTATGCTAATTTAAATATTAATTAAACACCAACGTTGCTTACAGGTTTTGTTTTTTTATATTTTTATATAACTATGCTAATTTAAATATTAATTAAACACCAACGTTGCTTACAGTTTCATCGTTCTCCATTCACTGGTTTTATTAGAAAACGGCGAATAAATAATTATAATTCCATCCAGTTGTGTAAATTGGAATTCTCGTAAATTTAGGTGAACGTACAGCCATGTTAACCATATTAAAATTGTAGTTTTAAAATAAAGAAACTTCAGAGTTGAAAATATTGCAATTTCAACTGTCAAATGCAAGACAAAACGCTTCCCCAAAATAATGTCGGAAACTGAGCGATTTGCTTTGAAATTAGCCTTGTGCCCAGTTCATCACTCACGAGAAATAGTTTGGCTGAACGTTATTGCTTTCGTCGTATTCACAAATAGTCAGACGTAAGTCATGTGGGATTGCCCCGTCCTAGGGTCACCCTACATAGAAAAAAAAAGCAAGAGAAAACAAAAAATATTTAGTCAGAGGGAATAGTGATTTGTCACATGAATATTTTTAGATTGTGTTGAGGAGGTGTGGTTTCCATAAATTTGGTCTTCCCAAACAAGATTATATATTATATAAGTCTAAAATTCGATTTCTATATACATCTAAATTTGATTTCCTTCGGCCTAAATAAATGTAGAGCAATTTGCTCATCATTCAGAAGTAAGTGGGAATAGTTACTCATTACATGAATATTCTTAAATTGTGGTGAGAAGGTATGGTCTTCACAAATATTTTTAGATTGTGATAGGAAGGTATAGTTTTCACACGTTTTGGACTGCATGACAAGATTTTTTAAAAAGAATAAGGGGCGAGTCTCATTAGAAGCTATATAGAGCTTATATATTCACAATATATGACATTTATGTCATATGTACATGACGCAGGATTGTTATAATAACTACCGCAGCAGCGAAGCAGAATGTAGATAACAATATATGCTGCCGAAATAACCAACATACACCGAGAATCGACCCAGAGTAGAGAGGCGGCAAGCCATCCGTCCTACAGCACCAACAACACGACACGACCGCGTATTTAGTCTTTGAAATCTATTTGCAGTAGTTTTATTTTTGATTGAAGAAATTGAATTTGGGTGAAGACAAGATTATATACACCCAAATTCAATTTCCTCTACCAAAAATAAACTATTGCAAATAGACTCCAAACATTAAAACTCGAAAAACCAAAATTAATGATAAAACTTACTTTCATATAAACAACTCCCTCATGATTCAATTAATGCTTTCCTTGCTTGTTTTGCGCTGGTGTCTTCATCTTTTGCGGAATTGTATGAATATGGCAAAGCGTACCCGAGTGAACAAGGAAAATTAGGAATCCTGATTCAACGACGCATTGATTAGACGCTGACATCAAGTTGTTTGAACCAGTCGGTGACAGAAAATCTTGGATTGCTTCGTTCCAGGCCGCTCCTTACTTGATTGCTTTCGTCGTATTCACAAATAATCAGACGTAAGTCAGGTGGGATTGCCTGGCCCTACGGTCACCCTAATTAAAAAAAAGGCAGGCCAGATCAAAAAAATATCTAGCCAAAGGGAAGGGAATTAATGGGTCACATGAATATTTTTAAATTGTGGTGAGAAGGTGTAGTCTCGACAAGTCTTGCATTCCAAGACAAGACTATATAAGTCTAAATTTGATTTCTATATACATTTAAGTTTGATTTCTTCAGCCAAAATAAATGTAGAGCAACTCTCTCGTGATGCAGAAGTAAGTGGGAGTAGTGATTCATTGTATGAATATTCTTAAATTGTGGTATGAAGGTATGGTTTCCATAAGTTTTTTTTTTCTGAATTAGTCTATTTTTATATTGATACAAAATATACTTATAGCGAGACGAAGGTCTCGAGAGTTCTAGCCCATGAAACGGCATACTGACAATGGACATTTGACAAACTATCTCAAGGACTTACAAATAAACTAGCTTTAGGACTTGGAATCGCTAAATCCATAACAAAAGACTTAGAATCCGGACAGTGACCCAGATATGACTAGTAAACCACCTTAGCCAAAGCATTAACCAACAGACAGGGAACGCCGCCCACACAGGGGAAACCGGCTGTCAAAAAGAGTTGAAAAAACCTGATACTCGGCGCTACAAACATGGGATGAACAAAGCCTCTTTCGACAATTGAACAAAACCAAAGACACACAAACCTGAGAGGATTGAACAACCGCTTTCGACAATTTAACAAAACCAAAGACACGCAAGCCTGTTCAGTCATCATGCTGAGTTGGAGGCTGCTCCTCAATAATGCGGCAGCCAAAAAGCTATGGGTCTTCAGGCTCCATGGAATGTCCCTTTGTTCTAGCAAGATCTTCTGCTGTAGGAGCGCTCAGGCCCGCTGGAGTGGGCGAATTCTGAATTGCCCAGCCCCCAATATCCTATCTTTGTGGAGTCTCATTCATCGAGGGAGCATTTCGGTGTTCCATCCGCTAGTGCTGAGGAACTCCTGAGCCCCCGACTATCTCCGAACCCCCAGCTTGCTCATTCAACGCAATAGTGACCGAAACAATGAAGGAGGAATTACCAAGTCTACAGGGGAGGCGAAAGCGAGCCATATGCATTCTGGAGTTCTAAGAGCTCACCTCTGACATAAACTGCCTCCTTCCTCTGCCACGCCCTCTTCTCGTCACCGGATAGCAATACAAACTGAAGTCTGAAGCCTCAGACGAAGGGTCCGAGGGAGTTGAGGACGCCTGGCAGAAGACCCAGCGACGAGGGATGCCTCTTCGGCAGCCCATTTTGGGGCGCTCTCTCCGCATGATGATATGAGCTATGGAAGCGAAAAAAACAGTCAAAAAGGGGAATGCGTTGTGGCTACAGGGGAGAATTCGAGCGGGTAAATTGGAACATGAAAGCTTGGATAAGTGTTAGCTTCTCGCACCAGAGCCAGACAGTGCCCTGAACTGTCTCTAGCACAAGAAGCTTCGACCTTGCTTTGCCAGCCAAAGCCGATGAGAAGAGCGAAAATGAAAACCATGCCGAGCATCGTTGAAGTCAGGTTATCAAAATGCCCCGCCTGGGAGAGCTGCATTAATGCAGTAATAAAGTTTGATGTGTGAACTATTAACTGCTGCGTCCTACAGCTCCATCCGGCTGCGGTGAACGGCCATGCGCCCTCCCGCAAGCCATCCTCGTACTAAGTTCTGGATTGATCACCCGCATCCGGAACGGTCTCCACAAATCTTGGGTTCCAAAAACAAGACTATATACACCCAAATTCGATTTCCTTAACCAAAAGTAAAACTACTTCAAATAGAATCCAAACACCAGAAACAGAATTAATAATAAAACTTGCTTTCATATAAACAACTCCCTCATGATTCAATTATTGCCCGCAACCTAAACGGTGCGGACTTTTGTTTCGTCCGGGATGGTTGTTGCTTGTTTTGCGCTGGTGTCTTCATCTTTTGCGGAGTTGTATGAATATGGCAAAGCGTACCCAAGTGAACAAGGAAAATTAGGAATCCTGATTCAACGAGGCATTGGTTTGACGCTGACATCAAGTTGTTTGAACCAGTCGGTGACAGAAAATCTTTGTATGAATATGGATTGCTTCGTTCCGGGCCGCTCCTTCATTTGACAGCGCCGCAGTCGGTGACAAAAAAAACTTTATATGAATATGGATCGGTTCGTTCCGGGTCGCTCCTTCCTTTGACAACATCCAATCGTTTCAGAGACGGAACTCACGAGGCCGCTTTGGACGGATTGATGACGTGGTTGAATCTGAGTCGACGAGAGGCTCATATCATCGAATCCCAAACCACTTAAATATCGTGAATTAGGTCATGCCCTAGGCGTCGAGGGTCAAGATGTGACCATCAAACTGTAACCTCAAAGTCTGTAGGACTTTCACCACCTCTGTATGGTATTACATTTACATTGTGTTAAATCTGGTTCTGTAAGTAGGTTTCAGTTTCCTTCCAAATTTGTTGAGGCTTATGATTCAAGACCATACAAGGTGTACTCTTAATGCCAGCGCATGGGGCTTTTCGAACGTCGTCTTAAATCTTATTATAAAGTCAGTTATTGGAGAGCCAGCCATTTTGTTAACTGTTCAAATTTTTTTGTAGCTTTAACAGGTTAGTGATGCATCACCTTCACTTGCTTCATATATAATTAAAAATCAATTTTACGGAGTTATTGTTTCCTTCCTAACTTCGATAATTTTTTTTTGGGTTAGCCTATATAATAAATAAATGGGAAAATGATTTATTTAATAACAAGGGAAGTTGTTATTTCCTTCGTAACTTCGAATTTTTTAGGTTACTCCATCTAATAAATAAATGGAAAAATTATTTATTTAATCACAAAGGAAGTAGTAGCAAAGTAGCTCTTCCTTTTCAATTATATAAGAAATTTAGGATTTATTTAATCATAAAGGAAGTAGTAGCAAAGTAGCTCTTCCTTTTTCAATTATATAAGAAATTTAATTGGTGTCTGCTTATAAAGATGAAACTATATATAATCTTTTTCAATTATATAAGAAATTTAGGATTTATTTAATCATAAAGGTAGTAGCAAAGTAGCTCTTCCTTTTTCAATTATATAAGAAATTTAATTTGTGTGAGCTTTTATATATATATTATATATATATATATATATATATATAAAATTTTTAACAAAATTGTTTATTCAATTAATTAAATTATAATTTTCTTTTATAATAATAATTTATAGGCATTTTAAAAGAAACACGTAATAGTAAGACTTTTAACTATGGATGTTTACAATTATATATTTTAAAAGACAAATGTAACAATATTCGTAATTTTGGAGATTTACTCCTACTTTATGATGGGCATTTATTACAATACCGTGGGTTAATACTATGACTTATCATTACCACATATAAGTCATTTCATATGACACTTGTTAATTGAAATTATTTTTAATTATTGAATTAAATTAAAATCTAAAAAAAGGCATAACTATTTTGAAAATAAATGTCAACCTTTAATTTTTAATATTATTAAGCTAACTCACTTAAATATAATCAAATTTAGTAGAACTAGTTTTGAAAGCATTCACATCATTTGAACATGACTCACAATTTATATAACCATATTGTTTAATGAATAAAATGATAAAAATATAGTCATTTGAGATTCACCTTTGTAGTGTTCTAAGTAGTTGTGTCTAACGAGAGTTCTGCGGAGACGAGGCTGTTAGTGAAATAAAGGATGCGTGGAAAAAGGGAAATGTGCATAAGAAAGAGTATGTGGGAGCAATGGTGTATGGAGTAAGGAGCACAAGCCTTCTTATGCACACATGGAATTTGACTCAAAATATATAGATTGTTTCACTAGTAAATTATAGCAAAGATGATTTTTATTTTATTTTTTAAGAGTTTAGCGAGAGCCATTTTGAAAAATATATTCATGACATTTATAAACATTTTAAAATGCAGTATATCACCTTATTTTCTATTTTGATTATCTATTGTGTACCTTATTTATTAACACAGTATATCACCTTATTTTCTATTTTGATTATCTACTATGTACCTTATTTATTAACACAATATATATAAGTTGTATGTAGGTAAAGCCTATGTGAAAAAAAGACAATTCACATATAAAAAAATTTGAACACGAAAATGACATTTTATTATATAATATATCAAAAAAAAAATAATTAATATTATAACACATGATAAGATAAACATTGAGTTTAAAGCCGCACCACTATAATACTCATTCCCTAAGACAAACTCATAGTGCATGGTTTAAAATTGTTGAGGGTCATGGACTAATAGGAGCTGCAAGATAGGGTTTTCTATGTCATTTAACAACACAATTTGTGTCTCAGTGTAGAATTGCATGTAAGGAAATACACCTTAATAGTAAGAGAGCAGGGCGCAGTTAACGGGAATCAAGAGATGGGAAAGTCTTACAATAACCGAAAATTTGAAATTGTGTTGTGAGAGTTTTATAGTGTGTTTCTCGGGCCCTGAAAAAATATCTCGTTTCAAAAGGTCTTACCAAGCAACATAAAAATAGGGTGTAGTTGTCAATTTGTCTCCTTTGTTAGATGGCTAATGGACTATGCAATTGCACTACGACTATATTGTATTAATGTTAACATAATTTCTACTTCATAGTTTATGCTACTGTATTATTGTTACCTAAATTGTCGCTTCATACTTCATGGAAGAAAATTGTTAAGTCGCCTAAATGAATGTAACCTAAAACACATAAACAAACACACGTGTATTGTTAAAGCAACCAAATGCATGTAGCTTGGAACACAAAAACTAACAAATACATGTAAGTAGAAGAAAAACAAAGCACAAAAAAGCCAAAAAGATATGATTCAATTTGAAAAACATTGAAAATAAATGCTTGGTAAACAAAAAATAAAGCACATTTTATCATTAATGTTCATATTTTTAATTAAATTTTCACTTGAAACAAGTCGAGTGAACATATTTTTTATTAATAAAAACACATATAGTTTCAAATAAATGTCCTTTTTCAACGATTTTATTTCTTCGTCTTTCCAAACACAAGACACCTATTATGTTCTTTATTATTACTTTAAATTCTATTTTCGTACCTAAATAGTAACACGTGTGTTTCAAAGGCTATGTAATAAATTCATGTGTGGGGCTAAAGTTCATGTGGAAGTAACACATGTGCAAAAGAAACACACATGCAAAATTAACGCATGTGCAAAGATAGAAGAGTAAGTTCCAGAAATATCGACAATGGTATTGAATTCAAAGTCCTTAATTTATAATCATGTTGTCAAAAATACCCAAATATTTAGACTTGGGTGTAAATGTTAAATAATGACGTTGTGATAAATAAATTAAGAAGAGGTAATAAATGATTGGAATTTGACCAGATTATTTAAAGTATATATGAACTAAAGTAATGCAATTATAAAAATAAAGTAGAGAATTGAAAGAAGTATATGTTTTCAAATATGTAGATACTATAAGTTATACAAGGATCTTATATTTGCATAGTCCTACAATGACTGTGTATAAAAAACCTTTAACGAGAAACAAACAAAATATAGGTCCATTTTTTACACATTTATATAATCAAATATAGCAACCAACAAACCCATAGTAGCAAGAACTCAATCCATATCTAAAATCAATACTATACATGCAACACACATCTAAGAACCAAAATTCCTGTAACACCACTCAAACTATATAAAAGTCTGAAATTTTTCAGCCCTGTAATTTTGTCCAAACATTTGTCCTACTTGTGCCACACATGTGAGGGAGGGAATTCCCAATGTTGTACGAACCAATGAGAGAAGGAGAGAGAAGAATGTATGATTGATGATGATGTCAAATGAGGTGAGAGGGCACTTGTATTTAGACAAGTCATTTAGGGTGCAGAGTCATGTCCTTTGGGCTTCATGAGCCTACCCAGAGATGTGGCCAACCTGAAAAATTTGCACATGTGTGGGCATAAATTCAAAAACACAGTTTCTCTTATCCAAATTGGATGATATTTATATCAATTTTGGTCCTCTCAAAAAAAGGAATTTGATGCAATCATCATCTCCATCAAATGAGTTGTCCCAAGGTGGAATTTGGGCCTAGTTTCCAATTTTAACACTCCCTCTCAACTAGGGAGAACTCCATCTGTCAATTCACCCATCATCATCGATCATCATGCCATATTCTCATCATGAACCATATATGTATCTCATATGATATCTTCTCTACTAACCATTGATATAAATAATGAACAAGAGTCGATCGAGAGTGAGTCACAAGACCTTACAACTCTCCATTGACAAAAGGCAGTCTTAATGCCAAATCAAGTAGTTGTGGGACACCATGCATCCTAGACATAGGGAGTATGAAAATACATGATGCATCCATCGGTAGTGTTATGGTCCCTATCCACTTTTCTCAACTCATTGGCCAAATGAGTGTTACTTCCCATGAGTCCACTCATCCTGCTCATATTCCATAGGAGAAGGTGAACCACTCATCCTATGCATATGTCAATCATAGGGGAAGGTGAACCACTTACCCTACACACATGTGCCATAAATCATAGGGGAATGTGAACCAGTGACCCCACACACATGTCATCATGGGGTATCATATGGGAAGGTGAACCACTCACCCTATACGCAATGCACCAATAGGGAAAGGTGAACCACTCACCATATGGTTTCTCATAGCTCCAAGAAGTACCCCAAGCCCACAGAAGCTCCCAAATATTAATGTCGAACTCAACCGGGACCCTCATGGTAGGGTCTTTCCATGACTCCAAGTAACTCTCAGAAGGCTAAGAATTTGACCTTACCTAAGGGCTTCATGAGGATGTATGTGACATTCTCATCAGTCATGATGTGTTGGATCCTTATTTCTCCCCGTTGTACCATATCCCAGATAAAGTGGTACCTAATATTAATGTGCTTGTAGTGGTCATGGAACATGTGATTTTCTAAAAGGATAATCCCACTCTGGTTTTCGCAGTATATCATGGCAGTATCCAACACATGCTCAAATAGCTTACTAAAGATCTTCCTCGACCAAACAAATTCACAATAGGCCATACTAATAGCAATGTATTCAGCCTTGATAGAGCTTAGAGCAACCAATTTTGGCTTCCTTCTCATCCAAGAAATTGAAGCATATCCTAATGACAAGCAACATCTAGATTTTCTCTTACAATCTACCACACTTCCATCCCAATCAACATCATTATATCCATGTAGTCTCAAATTCCCAACAATGTATCTCAGTTTATAGTTGATTGTGCCACAAATATATCTCAAGAGATTATTAGTAGCAAACTAATGTATATGATGACGCTCGATCATAAACTGACTCAATATATTCACATTGAAGCATATATTTTTTCGGAAGTTTACCAAGAACATTAGGGCCCCCATAAGTTGTCGATACTCGAAAGGGTTTTCCATTTCAAGCCCAACAACACTTACACATAGTTTCTTAAAGTTGAGTTCCATCAAAGTAGAATAATACTTACAATCCACCATCCCACATCTCTCTAGCAAATTCACAATGTATTTTCCTTGAGAAAGGAAAATCTCACCTAGCTTTTTCCAGACCTCTAGGCCTAGGAAGTAGTGCATCAGACCTAGGTCCTTCATCTCAAACTTAGAATCCAACTCCCTTTTGAATTGATAAATGAGAGGGCTTTCACTTTTCAAAAAGAGATCATCTACATAAAGGACAAAAAATGAGAGGCATGTCCTTTTCAACCTTGGAGTGTAGGTTAGGATCAACATCACTCCTTTTAAATCCCACCATCATAAGATAACTATGAATTCTTTCATACCAAGCCCTAGGGGCTTACTCCAATGCATATAGGGCTTAATTTAACCTGCATAGTTGTATCCTTCGATCTTGTACTTTGAACCCCTAAAGTTTTTCCAAGTAGACTTCCTCCTCAAGCAAGCCACGCAAGAAAGCACTCTTAATGTCCATTTGATGTAAGCTCCATCCTTGAGGGGTAGGAAGAGAAATAATCAATAAAATAGTGATATATTGGGAAATTGGTGCAAATATCTTGTCATAGTAAACTCCTTCCTTCTAAGAGAATCCTCGAGCAATGAACCTAGTGTTACATTTTTCATCACCCCCATCAAGTCTAAATTTAATTTAGTATAGCCATTTTGAGGTGTCTATGGACTTGTCCTTCGGTCTAGGCGCCACATCCCACACATCATTTTTCATGATATATTCATATTCCTAATTCATCACATTCTTCGATACTTTGTGCTTTACAACTTCCTCAAACATACATGGCTTAGATTGAACAATAGTACTCATAGAAACTAAGTAAACTTTATACTTGTTCGACTTCTTGCTTTCACAGAATGTCCCTCTTGGAGAAGTATGTCTTTCAACAACTTCGAGAGTATCTTTCAGCCATAAAGGTATTTTTCTTGTAGTAGAGGGATCACCAAGAGGTAGATCACCTTGGCTAGCACCCTTTTGTTTATAAGATTGTGTTTCTCATCGGAGAGTTATCATTCTACCTAAGTGATTTATTCTTGAATTTTGAGGGATCAAAACTTGTTAGAAAGTGGACGATCTCTCAACTTGGGTTGGCATCTAGAAAGACATCTATCTTGGTAGTAAGTTACTCCTTGTCTAATTATGGCTCTTTTTCACGGAACGAAAGCCAACCAAAAATATGAGAGGTTTGAGGGAGGCGCGTATGATCTGGAAAGAGTGGAGGAGGCCAAATAAAGCTTCCTTTCCTTATCCACAATTCTTAGAGGCTGAGTTAGCTCACAACCTAAAACATTTGTAACATAATAGAATGGACCAAGCCGGCGATTAAAAATAAAATTGTATAACTGGAAAATCATAATATATCTAGGTCAAAGAGGATCACATGGTTCCTTTTGGGGGTCGTCTCTCCTTGAGGATGGCATTGCATTGTTGGGTCATGTTAATTGGATGAAAATATTCAAATTCCTAAAGAACCAAAGTGCTAGTTAAGAGGACACTAACCATGTATGGGAAGAGGTATAACTTAACTAGGCTAGTTATTCCCTCCTAGTTATTGAGCCCTGAACTTGCATATCTCTTACACACTTTCCTAAACTTTTTCCACCCATATGGACCTCATAAGTTGTCAACATCATTGCATATTGATTCTAAAATGGGAATTTAAAGTGGTTTTCATTTAAAGTGGTTTTCTAACTATGTTGTGTGTTTGCTGTTTGAATTAGATTTTGCTTATGAGCTGCGGAATGCAGCCACTTTCCGAAGTTGGTTCAACTTTCCATAGCTGATTTTGTTAAAGTCCAGGTTGCAGGTGTCATTTGGCAAAACCAGGCACGTGGGCAAGTTAGAAATGACCTGGACACGGATCAGGTCCTATTGGTCTAGCCTAATTCATCAAGGAGAGTTGTGGTCAATGATGGCCAAAGGATGGTCTAACGAAGGAGTCCTACGGCAGCTGGACTCTGTTTTCAATGTAGTTGTCTATAATGTGACTTTTTGAAAGCATTTCCGGTGGGTTTTTCCGGTCAAAATCGGTAGCAATTTATTGGAATCGCAAGTTTGATAACTAGTTTCTGCACAATCAAAGCATCCCAGGGGTTTTCCAGGGTGTTGAATCCAAATATGTAGTTAAAATACCATTTTAACTGCAACAAATCAAGATTTAACCTCAATTTCTTCCACTGGATTCCGTCACCGGAATCTCCAAAAATTCGCATTATAGACAACTCTGTTTTCAACCACGTGAAGGATTCTAGAGGATTCGTGGCCGTTCCTGGATCCCTGGGGTCATGTTGCCACCTGTAGATTGCCCCACGATGTGAATCCAACAACCACTTTCGATAGATTTAATAATCTCGGCAATCATCATGCTAAATCCATGGACGTTGTCTTTTACGTGTCTTTTGTTGACGTAGTTTCATAGAAAAATAGTTATGAAGTTTTTGCTATAAATAACGCGTTTCTATACGCATAGTTTTAGTCTTGGTGAATGTAATTTTTTTGTTACGTTTTTTGTGTCGTGACACTAGTCCCACTGTGGTAACGTTGTTTTAAAATATAAAGGAGACTCTATTTTTATATGACTGCATGAACATACTTTTGGACTGGTAGCCTATTGACCGAGGTTGTGCAGAGGGCCCCTGTACACTAAGGTTTCATTTTCCTTATTGTTGTACAGTTTTCATATTATGTTTCCTTATTTCTATTGCACATGCTTCATAATTATCCACCTGTGTATATATTTCATCCATGGTATTAACACTTCGTTTCTGTTCATGATTTTACAAGCTTTGTATATTGTTGTTAACACTGATCAGTGTGTTTATGTTTCAGGATAGAGTAGGCCCGGGTACTTTCTTACAGTTTTTGCAAGAACTAGTGACATGGAATTAGCTTCTCTGCTGACTTTGCTTTTCTTAGTTTTAATTCCAGTTATTTTTTTATTCTAGTCTTGTTCACTTGCTTTAGTAGTTAGTTTAGATATCAGATTTCTCATGTCATTGATGTTATCTCCGAAAGCCATAGCTTAGACTACCTGGCGAGGTATCAGACTATGATTAATGTGATTTGATTTTAGTTTTACTTTTCTGCAATTAGATATCAAATTGCTCATGTCATTGATGTTATCTCCGAAAGCCATAGCTTAGACTACCTGGTGAGGTATCAGACTATGATTAATGTGATTTGATTTTAGTTTTACTTTTCTTCCATTAGATATCAACTTGCTCATATCATTGACGTTATCTCTGAAAGCCATAGCTTAGACTACCTGGCGAGGTATCGAACTATGAATGATGTGAATTTATTTTACTTTTATTAGATTGCAATTTTTGACTTGTTTGGTTGCAGTAGCTTAATTCATTGCTCTATATTTGGATAGTAGCAGGGATAATGGTTTCATGATCAATAGTTCATTTTTGTTGACTTGAGTAGCAACACATTTTCATTTTTATGCAAGCATTAATTTCATCATTAGTATGCTTTAAGACACTCTGAAGTGTTAAAGTTCTGGAAATCATTATAGAGGACATAATTGCCTTAAAATTTATATCCATACTTGCCTTCTAGAGTGTTCTTAAAACTCAGGGATAGAATTTCCATTCACATTAGGAGACAAACAAAGATAAAAACCCCCAAAACAAAATAAAAATTAAAAAATGACAAAACATAAGAAATAGGTTATCTTGCACATATAGTGCGCCACACTTCATCAGCTTATGAACCCTGGATTGATAATTAATGTATCAATTTAGGACACACTAAATTGACCAAACATTTTGGCGCCGTTGCTGGGGAAGTGTAACTAGTTAGCCAATTTCTTAAAAAAAAAAGAAGGAAAAACTGATGACTTCTTGAAGTATGCTCTCCTCTTGCACCTAGCGTGATCTGGAGGATCAGAAAAGAGAGTTGTTGGTTCAATAATTTCTTGATTATGCTCTCTTCTTGCACCTAGTGTGATCTCGAAGATTGGAAAGAGAGTTATTAGCCCGACTTGAAAGAAACATAAAAATAAAAATGACATGCATAGAGCAAGAGATTCTAGGGGAAGGTTTATAGCTAGGGCCAAGACTTCGATTTTCACAACTCCAACTACTTTAAGGCATAGACAATATTCACCCCCACCTACTCCCAGCCTTAGGATTCCTGGAATTCAAGGAGCAGTAGTTGAATTAGAGGATTCTCCCACACTATCTACTAAATCTAATCTAGGATAAGAATCTTTCTTCACTTCTACAGGGGAACATATTGTAATCAGAGAAGTAGAATCACCTGAAGAAGAGAAGGATGAAACTTTCTCTCTTCCACCCTTGATAGAAGAACCAGAAGACTCTGAGGAAACTATCATGACGGAGAAAGTAGTAGATGGATTTGGAGGAGGGGGTAGAGGTAGAGGAAGAGGAAATAATGGAGGCAGCAATGGTGGAGGTAGAGGTAATAATGGAGGGAATGGGGAAGGAGATAACTCATTTGGATTCCCTATAGTTGATGAGGAAACCGATACAAAAATGAAAAAAATTTCACCATCTGTCCTCCCAAACTTTTATGGGTTGTGAAGTGAGGATCCTGGAACATTTATGTTTGAGTTTGAAGTCATGTGCCAAACCTATGACTATATGGAAGACTCTCAAAAACTCAAACTGTTTCCTTCAATATTGAAGGGAGCTACTTTGAAATGGTTCATGGGATTAGTAACCCAATCTATTATGACTTGGAATGATATGAAACAAACATTTTTGGATAGATACCTAGACTATTGTATGCCCACCAATCACAAGGATGAGGTATTCAAAGTTATGAAAAAAAGAAGATGAAAACTTGGAGGATTTACTTGAAAGATTTCAATACAACTTAAAGAGAGCAAAAATGAGCAATTTAGACGAGGAAACCTTGAAAGCCCTTCTATTAAAAGCCATTAAAGACGAATCGATAGATATTTTAAACATGATGGGGAAGGGAGATATTTCTCAACTTCCACTTCGTGATATTGCAGAACTATGTGTCCATCTCTAAAGGGGAAAATCTAAAACGGGAAAAGGGCCTAGATATCCTTCTCTTATTAGAGCAAACAAGTTTGCAACTGGATCAGTAAGTAGGGTAGAGATTGGCAATATGCTTGATGAGTTCAAAACTGATATTCTAGGGAGTCTTAGTGAACAACTAGAAACCCTTAAAATACAAAACAAGCATAAAATAGAAGCTGATGCCTTGGCCATCTTTTGTCCAAAATGTAGGAATAAACATGCTCTAAGGGAATGCCCCTTGGACGCAAAAGTTGTAGAAACATGTATGATTTTCTCAGAAAGCCATGAGACCAAGGGTTGTCCTTCAATCACTAGGCTCAAAGCTGTCTTTCAAGAAGATCCAAATTCAGTAGAATCCCTTTGTTTTGTTTCAAGAAGACCTTAGCAGGGGCAACAAAATCAAGGATTTAACAATCCTATGAACTTTTAGCCCCGGCCAAATTGGAATTCTTGGAAACGACCTTGGCCCCAACCTCAAAATCCATATCAAACATGGGCACAAGGAATGCAAAATCCTTATGGGAGATTCGCTCAATTTTACCAATATCCTCCATCTTTTCAAAATCAACAAAATCCACAATTTCCAAATCAAAACCCACAGCTTTCATTGCCATTTCCACAAAAACAACCTTCTCAACAAAATCTAAATCCTCAACTCTTGTTGCCATTTCAACAAAAGAAAAATCAACTACCAGCCCAACCATTGCCAAATCCTAACAATAAAAATCCTCGGAATGCTTACATGATAGAAGGACAACAATTTCCCACCTATATGATTGTTCCTTTTAATGATGTACAACTCAGGTCTGGTAGAGTTTTAGAAAAACCTTCTATAAATGTTAAAGAGCAAGATACCTCCAAGGAGGATTCTCTTAAAGTTAATAAAGGCTCTGAGGAAGAATCTCTTCAAAACCCAAACAATCAAAAAGAAAAAGAAAAAGAGTCAACCCCCACAACTCCTATAGTTGAGCAACCTGCATCTTCATCTACACCTCCTTTCCCTAAAAGATTACAAATTGACAAAGAGGTGGAAAAACAAATCTTGTTGCCTAACTATGATTTTCTAGATGAATTAAAGAATGTCTGTATCAAGATTCCCTTGCTACAAGCCATTAGAGAGATTCCTATTCTAGCAGAAGCAATAAAGGAGTTGAGTCTCAAAAGACCAAGAAGGAAACCAAGAGATACAAGAAGAATCCACCTGGTAGGAAAAATTACCATGCGGAAGTATGTAGATCCAGGTAGTCCAATTGTCAAAACACATATCAATGGGGTAGAAATTCCAAATACTTTGATTGACTTAGGGGCTACTATCAACATTATGAGTAGACAGACTATGGAACAACTTAAATTTCCTAATCTTCTTTTTACACCCACCTTACTACAACTTGTAGATAGATCAATAATCAAACCAGATGGTGTATCAGAAGATATTTCAATCTCCTTAGATTCTTGGGAATATCTAGTAGATTTCATGATTTTGACTCCCAAGAGTAATCTAGGAGGGCACCCACTCATCTTAGGAAGACCTTGGCTAGCCACAGCTGATGCTTTCATTAGTTTTAGATCTGGGGATATGTACATTTTTTACGGTAGTTTGACAAAGAAATTCAATTTGTATCCTCCAACAAAAGCAATTACAAAAGTAGGAGACAATGAATGGGTCGATGATGAGGACACTATACAACCTGTCTTTACCATTTCTGAAATTAGCGAAGATAGTCAAATTC
This sequence comes from Pinus taeda, assembly GCA_000404065.3. NCBI lineage: Eukaryota > Viridiplantae > Streptophyta > Pinopsida > Pinales > Pinaceae > Pinus > Pinus taeda. Next base: position 58,407 of record APFE031529812.1, on the reverse strand, counting down.
TGAACACATTAGAAAACTTTGAAACTTTTTCATGATATGACCACACACAATTTCAGTTAGATTTTGACATTGAGTATTTATCATCAAGACAATGTCTCTTTCCTCTATGGAAGAGTTCAGTAGTTCTACCATTGAGATTTTTCCAGGTAAAACATTGAATATCAACAAAAATTTGGAAAAATCACAATAGGAAGAACTAACCAAAATCTTGCAAAAACATTCTAAGGCATTTGCATGGGAGTATACTAATATGAAAGGTATTGACTCTAAGACTTGCATCCATCATACCTACATTGAGGAAAATAGTAGACCATTCAGACAACCTCAGAGAAGGATGAATCCAAATCTTAGGGAGATAGTGAAAGAAGAGCTCCAAAAGCTACTCAATGTAAACTTCATTTATCCAATTTCAAATAGCCGATGGGTTTCTCCTATGGTCATAGTACCTAAAAAGAATGGTAAATGGAGGGTATGCATTGATTACAGGGGATTGAATAAAGTGACTTTGAAGGATCACTTTCCTTTGCCCTTTATCGATCAAGTATTAGATACATTGGCAAGCAAAAAGTACTTTTCATTTCTGGATGGTTTTAGTGGTTATAATCAAATTCAGGTAGCACCTGAAGATTAGGATAAGACCACATTTACCTGTCCATGGGGAACTTTTGCTTATCGAGTGCTTCCTTTCAGATTACGTAATGCACCTGCAACATTCCAAAGAGCAGTACTAGGAATTTTTTCTGATCTAATCCATGATTGTGTAGAGGTTTATATGGATGATTTTACAGTTTATGGTGATTCGTTTGAAGAGGCATTAGAAAATTTGGAAAAAGTACTTGCAAGATGTAAAGAAACAAACCTTTCATTAAGTCATGAAAAATGATTTATGATGTTTACTGAAGGTATTTCTCTGGGACATCATATTTCAGGGGATGGGATTAATGTTGATAGATCAAAAGTTTAAGTCATCTCCAAGTTGCCTATTCCAAATTGTCAAAAACATGTTAAAATGTTTCTGGGATTTATTGGATACTATAGAACATTTATAGAAAACTTTACCAAAATAGCATCTCCACTCTTCAAACTGCTTACAAAAGACTGTGAATTTAAATGGGGTCTTGATTGCCAATCAGCCTTTGAAACTTTGAAAACAAGAATATCTGAAGCACCCATCTTGAGATGACCAAATTGGAATTTTCCTTTCCATATTTCTACATATGCTTCAGATACAACTCTAGGAGTTGTATTGGGTCAAAAATATTTAGTTCCTTATGCCATTTACTATACCAGTAAAAATTTAAATCCCATTGAGTTGAACTATACTGTGACTGAAAAAGAGTTCTTAGCTATTGTTCATGCAATCAATAAGTTCAGACATTATATAACAGGCTATGAAACTTTTATTCACACTAATCATTCTGCAATTAGATATCTAATGAACAAACCTATTACTAATGGCAGAGTTACAATATGGCTCTTACTTTTACAGGAATTCAATATTACTGTGTTAGATAGACCAGGGAAACAAAATACAGTAGCTGATTTCTTGTCTAGGATTCAGAATACTAAAGAAGATTCACCTGTAGAGGACAAGTTTCCCGATGAATATTTATTTGCAGTAACTACTAAGACCCCTTGGTATGTAGATATAGCTAACTATTTGGTTACAAGGAAACTACCTCCACATTTATTTCCGGGTAAAAGAAGAAAAATTATTCAGGAGAGTTCAAAATATTCATGGATTTCTAATGAATTGTTTGAAACAAGGCCAGATCTTGTGATCAGAAGATATCTTAGGGAAGATGAAATACCTGATATCCTCAAAGCATGTCATGATGAACCATGCGGCGGACACTTTGCTAACAAAAGGACAGCCTGTAAAATCCTCTCTCTAGGATATTATTGGCCATCCCTCTTCAAAGATGCAAAATAATATGTTAAAAGGTGTGACCGCTACCAAAGAGTATGGAAACCTACCCTTTCAAATGAAATTTCATTACAGCCACAGGTACTCATCAAACCTTTTGAAAAATGGGCTTTATATTTCATGGGACCTATTAACCCACCATCTAAGCAAAGAAAGTATATATTGCTATGTACTGATTATGTCACTAAATGGGTAGAAGCCAAAGCATTATTTTCTGCTACTGAGCATTCAGTTATTAGTTTTCTTTATGAGGATATTTTTACTCTCTTTGGTGTTCCAAGATAAATTGTGACAAATCAGGGGAGTCAATTCACATCCAACCTAGTGGAGAAGCTAGAGGAAGAAAACAAAATCAAGCACAGAAAATCTACTTACCATCCGCAAGCAAATGGTCAAGTGGAGTCTACAAACAAAGTTCTTGAAGGCATCATTACCAAGACTGTTCATCTACACTGAAGAGATTGGGCAGAAAGGCTCCCTGAAGCCTTACGGGCCTACAGAACTACATGGAGGAATACAACACGACATTCTCCCTATGAACTTGTTTATGGGAAAGAAGTCCTGCTCCCCATTGAGTTCCAAGTTAAAACTTTCAAGATGGCAGTTCAGTTGGGAATGGATCTATCAAAATCCCAAAAGCATAGAATGGAGCAGTTGAATGAACTGGATGAGATCAGACAAGAGGCAATCGTAAGAACTAATCTAGTTCAATATCAAAGAGCTAGGTGGCATGACAAATACATCAAAGAGAAAAAGTTTCAAGAAGGAGACTGGGCATTGCTATTTTATTCCAAGTTCAAAGACTTCAAAGGTAAATTTCAGACTCATTGGCTTGGGCCATATGAGATCAACAAAGTCTTTAGCAATGGAGCAGTAAGAATCAAAACCATTGATGAATATCAAACTCCTCTTATTGTGAATGATCACCGATTACAGATTTATCATAAGCCACTCTCAAAGGAGGAATTTGTCAAAATCTTTTAGGATAATTCTGCAATAAGGCTAGTGAAGAAGAATCCTTCTTCTCCACCAACCTAGTCCTTGTTCTTTTTCTATTTAAAAAAAAAAAAAAAACAAAAAACAACAAAAACAAAAACAAAATTGTATAAGCTTGAAAACCAATCACTGATTAGAAGTCTTATACAAAAAATACAAGGTGAAAATAAGAACCTTCTAACGCCCTATATTTTCAAAAAAAAAAAAAAATCTCTCGTTCACTTCACTTCATCTCACTCCACTTCACTCCATTTTACTCCACTTCACTCCATTCCACTTCATTTCATTTCATTCCACCAATAAAAAAAATTTCATGACTAGTTTTCATTCACTCAGTCATCATTCATCCATCTCCATTCAATCATATGTTCATTATATCAGTTTCTGCAGCCAAATCTTGTTTCCGTAGCTAGAAACTGATTCTGCAGCCAGTTGTAGATGTCGCAGCCAGCACTCTGTTATTCAACAATGGCAGTCAGATGTTAGCTCAATAATAAAGAGAATCAAATGCAGGTATGACTAAGGACCTATTTTGAAGACATGAGGCACCTAAAAGCATCAACAGGGAGCAGCTGATCAAAGGTTAAGGGGCGAAAAGTGGAAAAAAATCCAAGGTATGAGTCAGATTTATTTCAAATAGCATTTAGAGCACATTTTATATAGTTATGAAACCACGGATCCATTATATGCAATGATTGACATTTATAGCTCCCATAATTGTTCCACGACCTTTATATGATCCCTCCACAAACCTTGCATTTATTTTCGAACGACCTCACGATCAACCTCTGGATTTAACTCATGTTGGCTGTACTTTTCCACTCCACCTTTAATCATGGGGATGTAATTGATTGGATCATGGCTCTTCTCTGCCGCACAAATTCCGTAGCCAGTTTGTGCGCATAATAACGTCTACTCCACAGCCATCCAGTTTAAAACTTTGCCAGGCTCACTTCACTCCCCTACTATTCTATTGAAGTTACATTTGCATTTCCACCCTGTTCACATAAGCCTCTACTCCGCTCTATGAATTCATTCACGCCACCTGTTCTCTGTTTCTCCATTTGAAATCACTGGACTTTTCTCCATAAAACCTCATCCATTCCCCGCTAACACAGCCGTTTTACCTCCGTTCATCCATCACCCACACAGACGTATTTTAAGGAAGGAGGAAAGGAATGGCTCTTTTGTTGAGAGCAGAACCAGAAGGGCCCAAGTTCATGGAGGGGTATCCACAATTGAAAAACATACTGAAGAAGGAAAGGTGGCTACAGTTCATTCAAAAATTCAGGGGCTACAATAAGGAAATTACGAAGACTTTTGCAAGGTCTTTTAACGGCCTGGAGGTTGAAGTTGGGGACCTTAAATTTTCTGTCACAGAGGCATCTATAGCAATTGCAATAGAACTCCCACAGGAGGGAGAATGGTGGTTCAAGAACAAGAGCTTTGAAAAGAAGGCCTGGAGGGTTATCCTACGCAATCTAGGTATGGATATAACTATCTTCAAACGAGGAATCCCTGTCTATGCTTTAGAAGAATAGTGTGCCAATTTATTGTTGATAATCCAAAAGTTCATTACCTGTGAAGGATGTTTCGGGTCAATGTATATGTATCACACGCGATTGCTGATGAATTTCTTAGAAAATCAAACCCTCAATCTGCCTTACGTTTTATTGAATAGTTTGAAAAAGATGTTCGTAACTGTCCAAAAGAATTTGAAGGACGTAGAACCCCACCTGTACCTTCAGAGTCTTGTGAAAATTTTAATTGAAAAATAGTTAAAGAAAAAGAAGGACACCTGGGAATAGTTTTTGGTTAGAAATTTTTTTAAAGATACCCTTGAAACACTAGAGAGCAGCTCAGGAAGGAAGAGTAGGAGGAAGAAAACCAATGTAAGAATCCAAGACACTCCTACTAACATGGCCAAATAAATTAATCAAGAAGAAAAATTGTCTGAAAGAAAGAAAGAAAAAATTGAGGATAGGAAGCAAAGAAAATTAAAGGGGAAGAGAAACATTGAGGTTTTCTATCAAAACCTAGAACCTTCCTCAGAAGAGGACCACTAAATACTGTTTGAAAGATTAGTTTATCTTCAAAAACAATTAGCTATAGTAGAGAGGAAAGGGAAAGGAAAACAGAGTGTGGGGAAAGAAGACACTAGCTCACAAAATTTAAGGAGGAGCTCCAGGCTTAAAGGGAAACTGAGGACAATACAAACAAAAGGGCCTCATTTCATTGATTTAGGAGGGGAAACACCGGAACAACCTCCAGCAATTCCTCCTAGCCGTAGCCCACACCATACTCCTATTTCTCAGCCAGATTTTGACATGAGTCCTTCTCGGCCAGATTTGGAGATCAGTCCTTCTCAACAGGATTTTGGGGTCAGCCCAAGAAAAACTACACCTGAGGTAGACCCAAACCAACAAGAAATGTATGATTATAGTGAATTTTTGGAGAAGACTACCACAGATCCATGCACTTCATCTACCCAACCTCATGCAGCACAGGACACTCTAATCCAATCATTTAAACAGGAAATTTTTGAATTGGAGGTCTTAAATAGACACATCAAGAGGGAGAATGAAACATTAAAGGAACAAAGTATATTGGATAAGATCATTCACGACAACACCATGTTACATCTTGGGTTGTGGCAGAAGAAGAATAGGAAGTTGAAGAAAAAGAGCAAGAGGTTGAGTAGAGCTCTTATCAACCTCAAGTTCAAGTGCTTAATGAGGAAGCCTAGGATGTTAGCAGTACCAAGAAAGAAGAGAAGAGGGTTGGATGTGCTAGCAGAGGTCTCAGAACACATGAACTAAGGGAGGATGGTCAAAGTTTTGGTTGCATGGGGGCATGCAACACCTTCACAGTGGGGGTATTTGAGCCCTAAACTTGCATATCTCCTACACATTTCCTAAACTTTTTCCACCCATCTGGACCTCATAAGTTGTCAACATCATTGCATATTGATTCTAAAATGGGCATTTAAAGTGGTTTTCTAACTATTTTTTGTGTTTGTTGTTTGAATTAGATTTTGCTTATGAGTTGCGGAATGCAACCACTTTCCGCAACTGTTTTTGTTAAACTCTAGGTTGCAGGTGTCATTCAGCAAAATTAGACACGTGGGCAAGTTAGAAATGACCTGGACATGGATCAGGTCCTATTGGTCTAGCCAGATTCATCAAGGAGTGTCATGGTCAACGGTGGTCAAAGGATGGTCTAACAAAGGAGTCCTACAGCAGCTAGACTATGTTTTCAACCACATGAAGGATTCTGGAGGATTTGTGGCCGTTCCTGGATCCCTGGGGTCATGTTGCCACCTGTAGACTACCCCACGATGTGAATCCAATAGCTGCTTTCGATAGATTTAATAATCTCGGCAAACATCATGCTAAATCCATGGATGTTGTCTTTTACATGTCTTATGTTGACATAGTTTCACAGAAAAACAGTTATGAAGTTTTTGCTATAAATAATGTGTTTATATACGCATAGCTTCAGTTTCGGTGAATGTAATTTTGGTGTGTCGTGACACTAGTCCCATTGTGGTAACGTTGTTTTAAAATATAAAGGAGACTCTATTTTTATATGACTGCGTGAACATACTTTTGTATTGGTAGCCTATTGACCGAGGTTGTGCAAAGGGCCCCTACACACTGAGGTTTCATTTTCCTTATTGCTGTACAGTTTTCATATATTGTTTCCTTATTTCTATTGCACATGCTTCATAGTTATCCACCTGTGTATATATTTCATCCATGGTATTAACACTTCGTTTCTGTTCATGATTTTACAAGCTTTTTATATTGATGTTAACACTGATCAGTGTGTGTATGTTTCAGGATAGAGTAGGCCCGGGTACTTTCTTACAGTTTTTGAAATAACTAGTGACATGGAATTAGTTTCTCTGCTGACTTTGCTTTTCTTAGTTTTAATTCCAGTTATGCTTTGATTCCAGTCTTGTTCACTTGCTTTAGTAGTTAGTTTAGATATCAAATTTCTCATGTCATTGATGTTATCTCCGAAAGCCATAACTTAGACTACCTGGTGAGGTATTAGACTATGATTAATGCGATTTGATTTTAGTTTTACTTTTCTGCAATTAGATATCAGATTGCTCATGTCATTGATGTTATCTCTGAAATCCATAGCTTAGACTACCTGGCGAGGTATCATACTATGATTAATGTGATTTGATTTTAGTTTTACTTTTCTGCCATTAGATATCAACTTGCTCATATCATTGACGTTATCTCCGAAAGCCATATCTTAGACTACCTGGCAAGGTATCGAACTATGAATGATGTGAATTGATTTTACTTTTATTAGATTGCAATTTTTGACTTGTTTGGTTGCAGTAGCTTAATTCATTTCTCTGTATTTAGACAGCAGCAGGGATAATGGTTTCATGATCAATAGTTCATTTTTGTTGACTTGAGTAGCAGCACATTTTCATTTTTGTACAAGTATTAATTTCATCATTAGTAAGCTCTAAGACCCTCTGAGGTGTTAAAGTTCTGGAAATCATTATACAGGACATAATTGCCTTAAAATTTATATCCATACTTGCCTTCTAGAGTGTTCTTAAAACCTAGGGATAGAATTTCCATTCACATTAGGAGATAAACAAAGATAAAAACCCCCAAAACAAAATAAAAATCAAAAAACGACAAAACGTAAGAAATAGGTTATCTTGCACATATAGTGTGCCACACTTCATCAACTTACGAAACCCGGATTGATAATTAATGTAGCAATTTAGGACACACTAAATTGACCAAACACTAGTCGTGGAGTTGGTAGCATGACTAGTCTAGCTAAAAAACCATAAAACTTGTTAGGAGATAAGGTGTTTGTAATGAGTTACAACAAGTTGTGAATAAAGGGAGATTCACATAAGAGGACAGGATTCAAAAGTCAAGAATACCCAATGTGGATGCTCTCCATACTAAGATCTCCTATGAAAATATCTGTGCCCTATGCAAAATCTCTATTGGATAGCCATTAATGGTTGATCATTAAATTCTAGATGATTGAATTTTTTTTTTTATCATTCAAATACATAAGATTTGTATTTCTAGGGATATGAAACCATTACAAATCCCATGAAATTCCCTTTTTATGAAAATAATGAGGCTAAACAATGCACGAAATGTCAGTTTGAGAGTTGTGGTAGCCATCAATATAATGTGAATGCCATAAATGATCTTTGATAGGGTGATGGGTTTTTGGGTTGGTGGGGCGATGGAAACACATTTCCTGACTATTTTAACCTTGGTTACCCCATCTAATAGATGAGAATCTTGTTTCACTAGGATTTAACATTCCAGCTTGAGAGGTGGTTTGGGCTTGGAATACTATGTGGAAGGGAGTGGATGGGTTAGACCATAACATCCATTATCGGTGAGACTATTCATTATATCATTTATTTTTGTTTTAATGTGGTAAGGGATAACCACATGGATGGCATGAAATTGGTAAGATATTGGTTGTAGAATATTTTATAGTTGCTAGCATTAGGATACCTTTTGATAAAGGAGATGTTGGAGAATCAATTAGGGAAGATATTTAAATAGTTCTTATTATCCTTAATAATTTATTTTTGCACTTTATCAATTAGCTTCTTATTTTTCTTTATTAGATTCTCTTCATGAAATAATTATCAAGATCATAAACCATGAAGATCATAAAAGACAATGGACATAAAAATATAGGCTCCAAGCTAGGGAAAAACACCACTAAGGGAGAATTCAATAAGAATCTTTTCTCTTATTATGGAATCATTTCAAATGATAAATCCAAGACCCAAAGACCAAATTCAAGACCTCCTTTAAGAACCAAGTCATCCCTCCAAGAAATCCTCCTTTAATGAGTCAAATTCAACTTAATTCAAACCCTTCAAATCTACTTCAAACTCATATTTTCGTACCCCAGTCACAAAATTTAGGATGCAGTGATACTAGAAATGTCAGCCACTACAACGTATTACCACAAACCTTAATTTCATACGTGTGAGACAGAAACAGATTGAAAACTCATTCTTGTTTCTTCCTTGATTTTGACTTCCTTCTTTGACTTTCGCTCTTCCTTTCTCATTATTTTTGCTTTGGATCAAACTTCTAAAGTGTGTGTTAATGAGGTCAAAGCTCTTTCTATATATATGATTCTCATGAGATCTAATGACCCTTTCTTAGATATGATTTTTACTAGTATGGTTGAATTGGTATTGGAGGTCATTTTGACTCTCTAGACTCAAAAATAAATCCTTTTAAATGTTACAACTTTCCCAAAATAGTTTTATAAAAATGATAATGATTCTCTTGACCAAAGATAAATATTTTCTTCACTTGAAAAACCCTAGAAGCATGAAATTCATGCCTGACCTAGAAGACCATTCAAATGGAGCATGAAACCAATGCTTGAAAATAATATTTTTCTTCGATTCTTTTTCTTATAACACAATATGTAGATAATGAAATGAGTAAAATGACAATTGTGATGACCAAAACTAGTTACATTTTCCAACACTCCCTCTTAACTAGGGGGTATTCATAATTGTACAACCGATATAAAGATATTAGCAAACTGAAGAGTTCTCATAAGAAGAGTCACACTGATAAGCCATCTTTAAGCATCAAGATCATAACTAGCATTGTGAATATAGTAAGGCGTTTAACTGAAAATATCATTTTATTTTAGAGCATAATGCTACGAGGCTTTATGTGAGTCACCACACTACCTCTTAAGTCAGAGACCCCATCTTGATGTTCACTAGGTATGTCCTTTTAGGATTGTTCTTAACTTGGAATACACATCTGCAAATAATATTAGTCCTCTTCGTTCACTCTTGTCTTGGATACATGTCCAATCCTCAAAGAGTGCCATTCAACTTCCTAAATTAGATTCTTTATCCTCAAGGGGTATCAAGGTTAGTTGCTTATCTAATCCTCCATTCTCCTTCCTAGTGCCTTCATTAAGACTTGCAGTTGTTAGTCTTGGTCTAGTGCATGACACATAGAGAATATGATGCCTAACATCACTCCCTCTCATCTAGAGAGGAGATCTTGATTCCCTCTTGATTAGGGAATATATCATTTTTCCTTCTTCATCATTTAAGGAGACTACTTACTCCCTCTTAAAGATAGAGGATATTTCTGTTAGGCCTCTATACTACTAGTGTAACCACTTATTGTTATTAGTACAACTCCCTTATTATATTGTTGTACCCATGTAGTCCCCATATTGTTATTATTGTGCCCCATAGAAGCCCACTATTGTTATTATTATGCCCTTGCATTATTATTTTTATGTCGGCTCTGATTATATTATCACCCGCTAGACTCCTATATATAGAAAGGAGGTCTTGTCATTTGAATCATCCAAGACTTGTTCATTTGTGTAATGTAAAGGATGTTTCCCCCTCGAAGAGGCTAAATTCTAAGGCATTTATCTCTCTTTTCTATCTTTTTGTGAGCTGGTTTCATAACAATTTCTAACTTCCTTTCAATTGGAAAGTTCTCTTTAGTGTGCCTTTAAAAATACATCAACTTACTTCATGGAGCTATTCAAGTCGTTCCATGAATCCTCCTTCCCTTTTCATCTCATCATATGGAGCTTTTGTAATGGAGCTAAATTTTCTTGTGACATGGTTCGAGTCATCAAACTTTCATATCACTTTCCTCTAGTCATCATCAACAAAGGAATTATATTGCGAAAATCAATGAAGAGCTAATCATAACTTCCTTTAATCATGAAAGTGATCTTCATTTTCATCGAAACATCATGTTATGTCTTTTTACTTCTACCATTCAATCCCAAGATGATGTATAGATATTGACCACATAATCTTCCAAATATTTTCGAATCCATCCACTTAATCTATGTATTTATCGAACTGAGTTTAACATATACAGTTGTGGATACATTTTCCTTAAATCTCAATATGTGTTTTTGCAACATTCTACCAAGTGTAAAAATTATATACTCATTAGATAACAAATACCAAAACGTCAATATCATAAATACCTTATCATGATGGCCTCTTGTCAAAATATCATATTCTTGTTTACTTGTTTCCTTTGAGATCAACATCCTTTTGCATGGTCTATCTCCATATAGTTCAAAAATCCTTCTCCATTCTTTCACTTTTGATAAAAGTGCCCATGGAATGAAGTAATCATCAGGCTGCAATGTCTTCTTCCTTGGATTTTCCATTATTAACTCTCTTTCCTTCTTCAAGATACCATATATGATGTTGATCAATATCATCATTTCTAAATCATGCTTTCTTGTGGAAGAGTCTTGATCTTTATCCATACAACATTCGAGTAACAACATGGAAGACTTATCATACTTGTGTTTATGACCAACTCTTTCTACAAGATTCCTGTAGACATGAATTCTACCTTCTATAGAAAAGTTGCTTACAACAAGAATACACTTTCTTCCATATAACCATCTAGTTTTATTTATTTTGAATGAGCTTGATTCTATCCTATCAAAGATAATATTCCTTCTTCAAGAGGAGAAATACTTCAATTATGCCTTTCATTCTCCAACTCGACCATCTGCATCCCTTCATCCTTTTAGACTATTATTTCCATACTGGTTGGAGTATACTAGTCATAATTCTTCTTCCAAATATTAAAGAGCCTCCCTAAAATGACAGTTCTCATTAAAGGATCCTGGTGATCCTTGCAATATGACTACTTCTAATATTATATTAGAAAATGCTTGGATTAACTATGATGTGAACGATGATCCAAATCTTTTCATTCTTATGAGCTAGATGACTTCTTCCAAAGAAATTTGAGCATGTGGTTTCTAAATCTTATATATGCTTCCTTTTATTATGTCATGCTTCACAAAAACAAAGACTTCTTCTAGAGAATGCAATTATTCATGCTTACTCTAACTTCTACTTTCTAGTAAAAGAAAGACAAATTGCAAATGAACCTAATAGATATGGCACTTCCTTCAATAATATAGGTCCTTGGGATCTTCACCTTTCGGCTTCTTATTAGGTTCTTCCTTTTCTTCATCCTTTTGAGCTCCACTTCTATATTTTCTTTTGTTGTTTTTCTCTTTTGTGCATTGTTTGGAAAATCCTTCTTAAAATTTCCATATCATTTGCACCCATAGTATTGTATCTTGGACATATCTTGTTTTTCTTTGGACTTTCCAAACTTCCCTTTCTTCTTCTTTTATATTACAACAAATGTTTGAGAATTTTCAATTGATTTTTTGTCATCCTTTTCCTTTATCGTTGCTTCTTCCAAGATACATTGAGCTCATAATTCATCAAATGTAGTATCTTTTCTTAAGTACATAGTAGTTGCAAAACTACTACATTTAGGTGGCAAAGAATTTAGTACACAAGTAGTCATCTCTAAATAAGAAATGACTTCCCCAAGCCCTTGCAACTATTCCCTCAATTGTGGGATCCCATAACATATGAGGACATATATTCATCCTTTCACATCCTTTTTCTATATAGTTCATTCCTCAAGGATATTTTCTAACTCGGTGTACTTATAGAGTACAATTTCACCAATTTATCATAGATTTATTTAGATGTATTGAAATCAACGACAAAGGGAATGAGGTGATCTTTTATGGATTCAATAAGAATCCTTTGTGCCCTCACTTCTCACTTCTTATATCTTGCTAATTCTTGAGTCATCTCTTTGTTTGGTTGAATAACTTCTCCAAGAACATATTCCATGAATTCTTTTTTTGTAAGCACTAAATCGATTATTTTCTTCCATGATAGGAATTTTGTTGATCCAATGAGCTTGTTGCTTTTCCTTGCAAAATAAAGTCCTTTTATTTCTTGGTTGAGACATGGAGAACAATATAGATGATTCCTTCAACTATCTTGTTGATTTCAAGAAACTTCAAAGATGCCCTTCCCTCACGAGAGAAAGAGATAGATGTTCTTCTTCAAGATGATTGATTGTACTAGAGAAACATTTTTTCGTTTAATGAGAGCTTGACCCTTATTGAGATGATGAGGTATTCTTCTTTATGCCCTTCCTTGTGTCCTTAGAAAATGATTCACTTTGGAAAGAAACATTCTCTTATGCCAAAAAAATGATCTTAAGCCACGTTCTCTTCACCTTAGCCTTAATAATTTCTTGTGAACTTTAGTTAGGTTCTTATTTTTCTTTATTAGATTCTCTTCATCAAACAATTATCAATACCATAAACCATGAACACCATAAAAGAAAATGGACACAAAATATAGTCTCGCAAGGCAAAACCCCTCCAAAGTGAAAACCCAGTAAGAATTTCTTCTCTTCTTATGGAATCAATTCAAATGAGAAATCCAAGATCCAAAGACCAAACTCAAGACCTCCTCCAAGCACCAAGTTGGCTCTCCCAAAGTCTACTTAAGTCAAACCCTTCAAACTCAGATTTTCAGACCCTAATCATAGAATTTCAAACCTGGAATGATTTTAGAAATCTCAGCCCCATACAACAGCTTCCTAGAAACCCTATTTTCACACATGTGACAGAGAAATAGGATCAAAAACTCAAATTCTTGTTTTTCTCTTTTATTTTGACTTCCGCTCTTCTTTCCTCCTGTTTGCTTTAGATTAAATTGTTCAAGTGTGTGTTAATGAGGTCAAAACTACTTCTATATATATGCCTCTCATGAGGTTGAATATCGCTTTCTTAGGCGGGCTTTTCACTAGTAGGGACGACTTGGTCTTGGAGGTCATTTTAACTAATAATTTTAAATTAAATTAAATTAATCATTTAAATTATTAGCATATATATGTTAGTATAAGTTTCTATGGGGCAATTCAAATTGGTTGTCTCCTTGGTAAATGAAATGTTATGTATCATGACATTTGAGCTTAAAATTCCAAGTGAGCTAAAGTTTGGTTATAGTGAAAATTAACTTGTGTCCACTTATCAATTCTCTAGCAGAAATAAATATAAATATTCTATCTATATATATATTAATATATATTTAAAGGTTTAATATTTACTCAAAAGATGGTAAAAAAAACTAACCATGGGTAGAAAACAATGAATAAAAATGTTGATGTAACTTGGAAACAAATTAATTAGTACTAATCTGTAAGTGGATTTTAACAAAGAAATATATTTTTCTCACTATTAAATAAATGTTGTATTATTTTGAAAAAAAATATAATCACTATAACCTTTAAATTAAATATATGTACATATAAGTTATTTAATATAATTCATTAAATTTGTAAAAATATAAACTATTAATTATTCATATATCTAAACTAAAACCAATTAATTTATAACTTTATTTTAAATTATTAAAAAAATATAAAATTAAATTTAAAAGAATAAAAATTCCCCACTGCATTTTGTTTGTTCTGTATTTTTATATAACTATACTCATTTAAATATTAATTAAACACCAAAGTTGCTGACAAGTGAATCGTTCTCCATTTACTGCTTTTATCAGAAATCTGCTAACAAATAATTATTATTTCATCCAGTTGTCTAAATTTGAATCTCTTTCCATTTACTGTTTTAAAAACAGAAATCGGTGAATAAATAATTATAATTCCATCCAGTTGTGTAAATTGGAATTCTCGTAAATTTAGGTGAACGTACAGCCATATTAACTATATTAAAATTGTAGTTTTAAAATAAAGAAACTTCAGAGTTGAAAATATTGCAATTTCAACTGTTAAATGCAACACAAAACGCTTCCCATAATAATGTCGGAAACTGAGAAATGAACCTTATGCCCAGTTCATCACTCAGCAGAAATGGTTTGGTTGTACTTGATTGCTTTCGTCGTATTCACAAATAATCAGACGTAAGTCATGTGGGATTGCCCCGCCCTAGGGTCACCCTACTTAGAAAAGGAAAAGCCAGAGGAAAAAAATAATGTAGTCAGAGGGAATAGTGATTCGTCACATGAATATCTTTAGAATGTTGTGGGAAGGTGCAGTCTCTGCAAGTTTTGCGCTCCAAAACAAAGCTATATACACCAAATTCGATTTCTTTAACCAAAAATAAAACTACCGCAAAATAGACTCCAAACAACAAAACTCGAAAAACCAGAATTAATAATTGCTTTCATATTGCTTTCATATAAACAACTCCCTCGTGATTCAATTAATGCCCACAACCTAAAGGGTGCGGACTTTTGTTTCGTCATGGATGGTTGTTGCTTGTTTTGCGCTGGTGTCTTCGTCTTTTGCGGAGTTGTATGAATATGGCAAAGCGTACCCGAGTGAACAAGGAAAATTAGGAATCCTGATTCAACGAGGCATTGATTAGACGCTGACATCAAGTTGTTTGAACCAGTCGGTGACAGAAAATCTTTGTATGAATATAGATTGCTTCGTTCCGGGCCGCTCCTTCCTTTGACAACGCCGCAGTCGGTGACCAAAAAAACTTTATATGAATATGGATCGGTTCGTTCCGGGTGAAGATGTGACCATCAAACTGTATGGACTTTCACCATCTCTGTATGGTGTCATATCTACATTGTGTTAAATCTTATTATAAAGTCAGTTATTGGAGAGCCAGCCATAAAGTTAACTGTTCAATTTTATTTTATTTTGTAGCTTTAACAGGTTCGTGATGCATCACCTTCACTTTCTTCATATATATAATTAAAAATCAATTTTACGGAGTTATTGTTTCCTTCATAACTTCGATTATTTTTTTGGGTTAGGCTATATAATAAATAAATGGGAAAATGATTTACTTAATAACCAGGGATGTTGTTGTTTCCTTCGTAATTTTTTTTAGGTTAGTTTATATAATAAATAAATGGAAAATGATTTATGTAATAATAAAAGGAAGTAGTAGCAAAGTAGCTCTTCCTTTTCAATTAGTATAAAGAATTCAATTTGTGTCAGCGTATAAGGATGAAACCTTTTATATATACATAGATTTGTATGGGTCTAACTACTGTAACAAATTGTTTAGGGAATTAACTAAATTATATATATATATATTAAAAAAACTGTAATAATAAGATAATATGGATATTTACAATTATATATTTTAAATAGATATGTAAAAAGTTCTTATTATGGAGATTTATCTCTATTTTATGATGGGTATTCATTACAATATCATGGGTTAATATTATGACTTATCATTACCACATGTTCAAAAAATCATAAGTAATTTCACCACTTGTTAATGTGACATTATTTTTAATTATTGAATTAAATTAAAATGGAAGACAAAGGCATAACTACTTTGAAAATAAATGTCAAACTTTAATTTGTGAATATTATTAAACCAATGCAATTAAAATGGAAAACAAAGGCATAACTACTTTGAAAATAAATGTCAATCTTTAATTTGTGAATATTATTAAACCAAGGCACTTAAATTTAAATCTGCTAATTTGGTCCACTTATAATTTTACTAGGGCAAATATAATCAAATTTATTATAACTAGTTTTGAAGGCATTCTCATTATTTAAATATGACTCACAATTTACATAACCATATTGTTTAATGAATAAAATGGTAAAAATATAGTAATCTCAGCTTCACCTTTGTAGTATTCTAAGTAGTTGTGTCAAACCCGAGTTGTGCGGAGTCAAGGATGTGTGTGGAATAAAGTACGTGTGGAAGAGGGGATATGTCCATGAGAATGAGTATATGGAGGCAACGTCATCTCAGCTTCACCTTTGTAGTACTCTAAGTAGTTGTGTCAAACCTAAGTTCTTGGGAGTCAAGGATGTGTGTGGAATAAAGGACGTGTGGAAGAGGGGATATGTCCATGAGAATGAGTATATGGAGGCAATGCATGCTTGGAGAAAGGAACACAAACCTTCTTTTGCACACGTGGAATTTGCTCAAAATACATAGTGTTTCAGCAGTAAATTTGTAGCCAAGAGGATTTTTATTTTTCTTTTAAAGAGTTTGGCTTGTGACATTTTGAAAAGTATATTCATGTCATTTATAAACATTTTAAAATGTAGTATATCACCTTATTTTCTATTTTAATTGTGTACTATGTACTTTATGTAGTATCTCAGTATATTTAAATTGTATGTAGCGAAAACCTATGCAAAAGAAAGACACTTCACATAAAAAAAATTGAACATAAAAAATGACATTTTATTATATATGAATAAATAAAAATAAATTAATTATTATAACATATGATAAGATAAACATTGAGTTTAAGGCCGTGTCACTACAATACTCATTCCCTAAGACAAACTCATAGCGCTTGATTTAAAATTGCTGAGGTCCATGGGCTAATAGGAGTCGTGAGATGGGGATCTATATGTCATTTAACAAAACGATTTGTGTCTCAATGTATGACTATATGTAAGAACTTACACCTTAATTGTAAGAAGGCAAGGCGGAGTTAACGGGAAGTGAGAGATGGGAAAGTCTTACGATAATTGAAAAATTGACATTGTTCTATGAGGGTTTTATAGTGTGTTTCTCAAGGCCCCAAAAAAAATCTCTTGCTTCGAAAGATGTTACCAAGTAACTTAAAAATAGGACATAGTTATCAATTTGACTCCTTTGTTAGATGACTAGTGGACTATGCAATTGCACTACGACTATATTGTATTAATGTTAACTGAATTGCTACTTCATACTCTATGCTATTGTATTATTGTTACCTAAATTTTGCTTCATACTTCATGGAAGTAAATTGTTAAGTCAACTAAATGCATGTAAAAACACATAAACAAACATATGTGTATTGTTAAAACAACCAAATGCATGTAACTTAGAAAACAAAAACTAACAAATGCATGCATGTAAATAGAGGAAAAACAAAGCACAAAAAAGAGAAAAAAAGATATTATTCAACTTGAAACACATTGAAAATAAATATTTTGTAAACAAAAAATAAAGAACATTTTTCATCAATGTTCATATCTTTAAATTAAATTTTCACTTGAAACAAGTCTACTGGTTGTATTGTATTTTTTATTAATAGGAACACATATAGTCTTGAATATATGTCATTTTTCCGTTATTTTATTTCTTCTTCTTTCCAAACACAAGACACCTATTATGTTATTTATTATTACTTTCAAATATGTTTTCTACATAAATGCCCACACACATGTTGCAAAAATTGTGCAAGCAAGGCATGTGCGGAGCTAAAGTTCGTGCGGAAGTAACACATGTGCATAAGTAAATCATGTGTGGAGGTAGAAGAGTAAGTTCTACTAATTTGCAGAACATGGTAGAAAATTCAAAGTCCTTAATTTATAATCATGTTGGAAAAAAAAAAAACAAACAAACAAACAAAAATATTTAGACTTGGGTGTAAATGTTAAATAATGAGGTTGTGACAATTAAATTAAGAAAATATAATAAATGATTTAATTTTTCTTTGGAATTTGACCAGATTATTTAAAGTACATATGAACTAAAATAATGCAATTATAAAAATAAAGTAGAGAATTAAAAGAAGTATATGTTGTCGGTTATGTTGATACTAGAATTTATACAAGGATCTCATATTTGCATAGTCCTACAATGATTATGCATAAAATAACTTTAACAGAAAACAAACAAAATCTAGGTCCATTCTTTACGTATTTATATAATCGGATATAGCAACCAGAAAATCCATAGTAGGAAGATGTCAATCCATATTTAAAATCAATACTATACATGCAACACACATCTTAGAACCAAAACTCTTGTCAAACCTTTATATTCGAATTGTAGAAATTCCCACTATAGATCAATAAAATATGCAATATACTAAAGAAAAATACAAGATCTACTTCTATAACAAACTTGCAGAAGCTTAATCGATTATGAGCAAGATCAAATAGAACACATATAACTGAGAATGAGAAATCAATCACACATGAACACAGAAGTATAACAAGGGGAAAGCCTCAGCCTAAAACCCCAATCTTTGTATTATCATACAAGTGTAAATATGTTTAGAGTACAAAAAGAATAAGCTTACAAGCTATCCTGCTCTATCTGCAATCCAACTGCTGCTCATAGACAGTCAAAGACTTCTCACAAACCTTCTCCTCTGCCCCTCAGCCTCCTATTCCCTCACGCAGTTGCTCCGAGGGTCTAATGTTGCCACCTTTGTGAACTCACCTCTCACACAATACATTAAACTCAATAGTAACTACGCAGTCCTGAAGGAGATGAATTCCTTCTACATGGATGAGTTTCCTTTATAGGAAAAATTCCTCCAACTAATAGTACACTCTCCCTTCCTTTAATCACAACTGGGTCTTTCTCTGAACTGACATGAATGAGTTATTTATGAGAGAATATTCAGTTATTTGGAGAACAATAGTTGCATGCATGCATGCATTAACTGACTAAACTCATAATTAGTTCCTCCAACTGTTTGGAACTAATTTAACTGGACTTAACTCAGTTAACTTGTAGGAATTTACAGGGTAAGTTCCTCAGATAGAACACCAAAGGACATTGTTCACAAACAGATCACAGATCAATACACCAGTATTGTTGACGTGGTTGAACCCCTCAAAGAGGGAAACAATCCATGGCCTAAGCCAACGTGGCCACTTCAGGAAATTTATTAATAAAAGAATGAAAATTTACATAAGCTTCTCTCATGAACGGTTACCCTAAAAATGACCCTCCATGCTCTTTAAATAGAGATCATGGACCAATCGGGTGTTAAGCCACATATCAAGTGTTGATAATACCGAGGAGAGAATAAACCATCGGATCACTACATATCGTGACCGTTGGATTGTAAGTTACAAAACTACATAGTAAAGAGACACACTTTACCTAACTCTACACTGTACCAAGTTATACTTACCTATTTCCTATGTGTCAGAATATCCTAACATCCCCCCTTAAGAACAACTTGGGATAGGATTGAAGGATTTACAAATATGACACAATAGGAGAAGGAAGGAGGCATTAGGGCCTATCCCCCCTTAGTGACAACTTCCTGAACTCCAACCATAAATTGAAGTTTAGTAAACTTCGCCTCTGTGAGAGCCTTTGTAAAGATGTCTGCAACTTGATCATCTGTTGAACAATATTGTACTTCAAGAACGTGGTCATGAATGAGCTTTTTGATGAAGTGCATGTGCAGTTCAATGTGTTTGCTATGCTGATGTTGGACTGGATCTTTCCATAGTTGAATGGAACTTTGATTATCACACCAAAGTGTAGTCAGATGTTCCTGCCAAAAGCCAAACTCTGACAAGATCTGACAAAGCCACAAGGCTTCCTTACTAGCTTCTATGGCCCCACGATAGACTCAGGTGCTCGTGTGTGCCTTTGTTATTTTAAGCAACGTATTGATAAGATTATGAAATACACAGGCAATTGGAAAACAGTAACAGAAGCACAGAAAGCAAATGCAAAACAAAACAATTTAATAAGGAGTTCACCCAATCCTCCTGGGCTATGTCTCCTGGTCTAGCTTTCAATGGTAGCCTTTTTTCTTATTGTGTCTTTAAGCAGATTTTTTACAATGAGGAGCTAAATTTGAGTCTCCTGTAACAGATGATGCTTAGAAGGGTGGTACTTGGATTCCCCAAGCCACTAGAGTCCATAGACTCCCCCTTACTAAGTCTCGACCTCAACTGGTCTTAATGGGATGAGTCCAATTTGGTACTTAGTTCCCAATAGGTATCCTCACAGGGATTGCTTAAACCTCTCAAGCCTTCTAGGTTATGTCTACTCGATGTTTCCTTAGCTCTGCAGGTCAGCTCAACTTCTTTGTTTTTTTCTTCTTGCTTCACTCTCTATTTTCTCTCCTCTGTCTCCTCTTTCTATTCTTGGTTTAAAGCTAATCCTTCCCTTGACTGTTCGCTTCCTCTTCTGGCCCTTCGAATCACTTACCTCTGCACAGTTGGAATTCCCTGCTTCTGTGTCATCGCCATTGTGTAACGTTTCACAAAGAGGTGGCCACTTGTCCCTTCACAAACTGAGCGCCAGGTCTTCCTCGAACGGTTCGTTACTTTTGTTATTCCACGAAATGATTCATCTACCAGCTCAACAGTCAAATCGAAATTTAAACCTTTATATGCCTCAGCTTATTCTTCTACCAAATCTGGTCTCCCATTAGGTGCAATATCCGTTGTTTTATTTGGGGCCTCCAGATCCTACAGTGATCACTTTTATCGCATGGGTGACTTGCTCAACCATTAGCTCGTGATGAGAGCGGTTTTCTTTCTCATCCGCTGGACACGCATCATTCAATGTATGGAATCGCCTGGTCCTCTGACAAACTCGCCTACCACCTGAAATGCCTCCGATATTCCACCGGTTTTGGAGTGAGGAACCTGCCTGTCATTTTAGCACTTTTCCCATGGTTTCCTGGTTTCCCTTGTGACTATGCGCTCAAGGCCTTTCCTTCTCGAGGGGTTTTGTCCTGCGATGCGCAATTAGTGCTTTATCGCGCAGCAGAAACAACCTCTGTTTCTAGATTTGAGCCTCCCAACTGCCATTTTTATGCCATGTACAGTCCCCATGGACCAACAGTCAGTGCGCTTTGACTGAAGGTCCTCGTTGCTTCGTGTTGGCTGCAAAATACCATTATTCAGAGGTTATTTGCTGATAGCTCATTGTTTACAATATTTTAAATTCTATCATAATTTGAAATAGTTATAGAACTTTGATAATTTTCAAGGAGCCAATTCGGATCACGGCCTTCCCACTGAGAAAGCTTTTGGACCACCAAAATTTGGTTTTTCAAGCATCGACTAAGTGAGGATACAAATTTCTCACTTATCCAATCTCTATCCATTTTGTACTGCTCAACTTTGAAACCCTAAGTCCAATTCTGAGGTACTCAACATATCCCCTGCGCGTCGTTCTCACCTTCTTGTCTAGAACTGTGTCTTCTTGCTATTCATTAAGATATTTAGGTAGCAGGTCATCGATAGAAGGCAAGTGACTCTAATATTTGGGACCCTCAATTAGTGAAGGTTCAAATAATCTCAAGCTATCTACATTTACGACTGAGTAGATGTGCATGTAAGCCGATAGATCAAGGTGAAAAGCATTCTCACAAATCTTCTCAAGTATCTTGAAAGGTCCATATCTGATAGGCTTTAGCTTTTTACCTTCCCCTTGCATCCTGTCCTTGTTGATATACAGTCAGACTTGATCACCAACTTGGAAAATATGCTCCATTCGATGCTTGTCATGCCTTGCCTTGTATTTGGCCTGGTTCTTTTCCAGCCGTTCCTGTACTGCCTAGTGAATCTCTTGGATTTGTTCAATGTACCTAGTTGCCTTGTCCACATCATTGTGTCCCTCAACTGTTGTGTCCTTACCAAAGACAAAATCCAAGGGAGACATTGGTGTGAAACCGAAACAGGTCTCATAAGGAGATCTCTGTGTAGAAGATTGTTTGGCTCGGTTGTAAGTGTACTACACATAACACAAATGTTCATCCCAAAGCTTAGGATACTTACTACAATATCCCCTGAGTAACTGGATCACTGTCCTATTGACTAATTCTGTATGGCCATCAATTTGTGGATGGAAAGTTGTGCCTTTCTTCAGCTTCATGTCCATCAGTTCCCATAGACGTGACCAAAAATTTCCCACAAATCAGGTGTCTCGGTCAGATATAATGGAAGTGGGTAATCTAAAATGAACCCATATATGTTGAAAGAACATTTTTGCAGTTTGTTCAATTGTAATCTGTTTATTACAAGGTATCAAAATACACATTTTGCTGAACCTATCCACAACAACATACAGATAATCATGACCTTTCCTAGATTTAGGTAGTCCCCCAACAAAGTCCATGGAAACACTCTCCCAAGGATGAGAAGGAACTGATAATGGAGTGTACAAGCCTAGTTTTCTATTGTTGGACTTGCTTTTAGCACACATAGTACACCCTCTTACATATCTAGAAACTGTCTTGTTCATTTTTGGCCAATAACAAAATCTTTGCAACTGGGCAACTATTTTACTTACCCCAAATTGACATGATATTAAAGAAGTGTGTGCTTCTCAAATTATCTTTACTCTTTCAGTTTGTGGAATGCATAGCTTCCAACAATTAGTCCTTAACAAGATAATCCAATTCTTCTACTCGTTTGCCTTGACTTAAAGTTGCATATACATCTTTAAAATCTATATCTTCAGCATATTGTTCAATGTAGCTTTCATGTAACACATAATTATGCTTAATTATACTAGATGCATTTATAATGGGTCTAGATAACATATCTGCAACTTTATTGTGTATGCCCTTTCTATATCTTATGACTAAATGAAACTGTTGTATAAAACCCATCCATCTATAGTTTCTTGATTGCTGCAACTTAGTTTGGGAGTGTAGATATTGAAGTGGTTGATGATCAGTATCGTTAACTGTTTCTTTGCCCATTAAGTAATGTTTCCACTTTTTCACACTTTGTACTAATGCATACAATTCTTTATCATATGTGGGATAGTTAACTACTGCAAAATTAAATGTCTCAGAATGATAACATCTGGGTCTACCGTATTGTGTCAACACTGCTGCCATGGCATAATCATTGGCATCCGTTTGGATATCAAACAGACTTTGAAGATCAGGAAGTACTAGTACTGGTGTTGTACTAATATTTTCTTTCAAGGTGTCGAATGCTTTCTGTTGTTTGCCTCCCCACTGAAACACCTTGTTTAATCCTGTTAAAGCATGTAAGGGAGCTGCAATTAAGGAAAAGTTAGAAATGAAATTTCTCCAATATTGTGCTACTCCTAAGAAGCTCTTAACTTCTATAGAAGATTTGGATTTAGGCCAGTTTACAATGATTGCCAACTTAAATGGATCTATCTTCAATTCACCACCTCGTACTATGTGTCCCAAATAATTCAAAGATGTTTTTCCAAATTTACATTTTGAGAGTTTAACATAAAGTTTTTATCTTTTCAAAACATCTAGTGTCTGCTTAACATGCTTTAAATGTTCTTCCCATGTTTTTCTAAATATCATAATGTCATCCAGATATACAATAACAAAATCATCAACAAAAGGTCTGAGTAAATCATTAATTATTCTCATGAAAGTAGCAGGAGCATTAGTTAAGCCAAAAGGCATAACTAGCCACTCATACAATTCCTGATTTGTTTTGAAAGTAGTCTTCCATGCATCTTGTTCTACAACTCTGACCTGATGATATCCACTATGCAAGTCTAACCTGGAAATAAACGGCTTCTTTCAATTGATCTAATAGATCAGCTATGCGAAGAAGGGGATAACAATTTTTTATTGTTATCTTATTCAGTGCTCGGTAATCAATGCACATTCTCCACGAGCCATCTTTCTTTCTCACCAAAACGATTGGAGATCCACATGGTGATGTGCTAGGTCTGATGAAAAACTTCTTGAGCAACTCCTGCACCTTCTTCTTGATTTCTGCATTCTCTAAAGGGGACAACCTTTTATACCTATGGCTACAATGGTTGTTTGATCTCCTAAGTCTGACACCAAATCTTTCTGAATAGTTGCAACAATCTTCTTCTTCTTGCCCTCAAACTTCTTAGGTCTTAGCTCCAGATGCAGAATCCAACAGTGCTATCATCATGCCCATCCTTCTTATAGTGAGTGCATGAAGATTTGCTTTTCTGTGCAGTGTTGGCCTTCCTTGCTTTCCATTTCTATTTTCTTTTCTCCTTATTCTTGCTTGCAGTGGGTTGGGATGATTCCCCGACTTCTAGTTTTCCATTCTTTCCTCTAGCTTCTAGATGCGTAGCTTGAACATATACCTCATCTATACTAGTGGGATTAAACATGAGGATAGTGAGCCTCATGTAGCTGTGTAGACCACCGATGTACTTCAATAGAGTCTCAAGTGAGTCTAATGAGATTCGTAGAATCAAAGCTCTCTTCCTAAATTCTTGGGTGTAACCTTGTACACTTTTCCCTTTCAATTGTTGAAGAGTTTGCCAGCTCATCATCGCTTGTTGCATGTAGGCCAGTGGATAGAACTGATTTTTGATTGCAGAAACAAATTCATTCCAGCCAGAAAGAGTCTTACCATGTCTCTTCATGTCAGCTTGGGTCCTATCTTCCCACCAAACCAAGGCAGTGCCTCCAAGGCATAGGCTGGCCAGTTGAATCTTGCTCTTGTCTGAATCGATACTCTGCACTTTGCAATAAACATCAATTTGTCTAATCCAATTGTCCAACTTTTCTGCATTCAACTCTCCATCATATATTGGTAAATCAAATTTAACATCTAGTTTAATCAAAGATGTCTTCTTTTTGTGTTCAGGGCTATTAGGAGGTGTTAGAAAGTTTTCTTCTTTCCCTTTGCCTTTTGAGTGGTCATGGAGGAGAGACTTTTTTCTCCTTTATCTTGTTTGGAGCCTGATGAATCTTCATCTTTATGTTTACTAAAGTCCTTATACATTTCCTCTACCATGGACCTTATGGCCAGGAAACTATCTATAAATTGAGGGTTTGGCCCCACATAACCTTCCTCCGACTTTGCCTTTTAAGGATAGACTCTTCCAATTTCAGGATTAGTTTCGACCAACTCTCCTTCTCCTAATTTGAGCTTTGATCTAGTTAGCATTCAACAGCTAAATCCAACACAAGCTTGTCTAACCTTAACAACCTATAGCTCTGATACCACTTGATTTGAAATCACCCGTAGGTGACCTCAGGAAAGTAATGAAGGTATTACAGACTCATGTTCTAGTGTGTGTGTCTATATTATCTTAGGCAACGGATCGATAAGATTGCAAAATACACAGACACTTGAAACAGTAAGAGATCACAGTAAGCAAAACAGAAACATAACAAAAATTTAATAAGGAGTTCACCCAATCCTCCTGGGATACGTCTCCTGGTCCAACTTTTAGTAGTGGCCTTTTTGTTATGTTTTCAAAGCAGAGTCTTACAATAAGGAGCTCAATCCGAGTCTCACTTAACAGAGGATGATCAGTAGGATGGCACTTGGAATTCCCAAGTCCTTAGAGTTCACAAACTCCCCTTACTGAATTTCAACCTCAATTGGTCTCTGTCTGCTCAATGCTATCCTTACTCTAATGGTCAACTCAGCTCCTCTGTTCTCTGCAATTTTGCCTTTCTTTCTGTGTCTCTCGGCCTCCAGCTTCTTTACTGCTTCTCTGCCTCACTGTCTCTCTCTCTATCTTGTCTCTGTCAGCTTGTGGCTTTAAAGCCAATTCATTTCTTCGACTGTTCGCTCCGTCTTCCCGGCTCTCTGAATCACCTGCCTTTGTCTGTTGGGACTCCTTTGCCCTGCATCATCGTTGCTACGTAATGCTTTGCAAAGAGGTGGCCACCTGTCTTCCTACGAACTGAGTGTCAGTTCTTCCTGAACGGTCATTTTTTTTCCGCTATTTCCCAGATGCCTGCGAAACAGATCCTTCTATCGACTCATTGGTCAAATCAAACTTCAAAACTTTATGCACCGTAGCTTATTTCTCCCACGGGTCCTGTCATCCATTGGATTGAACCTTCGCCGTTTGATATGGATCCCCTAGATCCTATGGTCTTTGCTTATATCACGCGGTTGAGTTGCTCAACTGTTAGTCCGCAATGTAAGCGGTTTTTCTCTCTCCCCATCGGACACGCGTCACTCAGTGTATGGAATCGCTAGGTCGCTGGCCAAACCCACTTACCGCCTGAAATGCCTCCGATATTTTGCCGGTTTTGAGCGCGAGACTCGCCTGTCGGTTTTAGTGCTTTCCCACGGTTTTCTGGTTTCCCTTGTGACCAAGCGCTCGGGGCTTTTCCTTCTCGACGGGTATTGCCCAGTGATACGCACTAATCGTGTATCAGAAACAGGCTCCGTTTCTAGGTTTGAGCTTCCCAACTGCCATTTTTTCGTCATGCACAATATCCATGGGCTAACGGTCAGTGCGCTTTGACAGAAGGTCCTAGTTACTCTGTGCTGGCTGCAAATTATCATTATTCAAAGGTTATTTCTAATAGCTATAATATTTCTTGAAGTCTGTCATTCATTCTTAACAATCATGGAATTGTTTGAGGATCCAATTTGGATCAAGGAGGTGTACATTGAGCAGCTAGAAGGTTTCGAGACCTTTGATCGTGAGTCGCATGTGTGCCAACTCAAGAGGGCTCTATATGGGCTGAAGCAAGCACCCTGTGCTTGGTACACTAGGATCGACAGCTATTTCACCTGGTTGGGCTTCACCAAGAGTGAAGCAGATGTGAACCTTCACCACATCATGGTAGAAGGTAAGCCATTGATCATTGTTCTTTATGTCGATGATCTGATTTTGATAGGTGATGATCAGCTGATCTAGTCTTACAAGGAGGACCTTGCAAGAGAGTTCAAAATGAAAGACATGGGTCTTATGCACTACTTTCTAGGCATGGAAGTGTGGCAGAGAGATGGAGAAGTTTTTGTGTCTCAAGGCAAGTATGCCAATGAGATGCTTAGGCGGTTCCATATGGAGAAGTGCAAACCCATGCAGACTCCTCTAGCTGGGAACTAGAGGAAGGAGGATGCTACTTCAGGTGGGTTCACTTATGTATCTGGTGAACACATGACCAGACTTATGATTTTCGGTGAACGAGTTGAGTTAAGCTATGGTTCAGCCTACCAAGCTATTTTGAAAGGCAACGAAGCAAGTGCTGAGATACCTCAGAGGCACATCTCAGTTTGGATTGTGGTACAGACAGACAGAGGGAGTGAAGCTTCAGGGCTTCATAGATGCGGATTGGGCAAGGAGTCCATCAGACTGGAAGAGCACTTCTAGAGGAATCTTCAACCTTGGTTCAGCTGCAGTTTCTTGGTACAGTAGGAAACAAAGGTCAGTTGCACTTAGCTCAGCAGAGGCTGAATACATGGCTGCTAGTCAGGCTGCATGTGAGGCCATTTGGATGCGGAAGATTCTAGTGGGATTGTTTGGTCAGAGGATGGATCCAACCATGATCTACTGCGACAATCAGAGTTGTATCAAACTCTTTGAGAATATAGTTTTTCATGACAGGTCCAAGCACATAGATATCCTGTATTACCATCTTCGAGACTGTGTGGTCAAGAGGATCATGTTGTTGTTGTATGTTTCGATCGAGGAACATGATGCAGATATTTTGACGAAGGCATTGTCAAAATGCAAGTTCAAGTTCCACAGAGACAAGATTGGGGTTACTGATAATCCCTTTCTTGTTGAGAGGGAATGTTGAAAATAGCAACAAGAAATGCTAAAAATAACACTGTTATAAATAGCATTTCGGGATACCTGTTAGTCCCTGAACTAAAATTGAGAAGTAAAATTCGAATTTTATCTTAGCAACTGTTTGTAAAATAATTAATTAATTCATCTTGAGTTAATTAGTTGTAGGAAATCAAACATGAAGTCTATGTGAAGACATGCAACAATTTTTCCATAGATTGAGGAAGTTATCCCTTGATTAAAGGAGATCAGGATGAGTTGTACTTTGAGTTGTAATTAGTTAGCTCAGTTATCTGAGTTAAGTCCAGTTAGATCAGTTCAAATAGTTTGTTGAATTAATTGTGAGTTTAGTTAGTTAATGCATACATGCATGTAACCGTTGCACTTCAGATAACTGAATATTGTCTCATAAATAACTCATGCATGTCAGTTCAGTCAGAGACCTAGTTGAGATCAGGTGATGGGACAGTGTACTATCAGTTGCAGGAATATTCCTTGGAGGATATCTCTTGCATGCAGAAGGAATTCATTCCTTGGGGATTGCGCAGTTACTTTTGAGTTTGATGGTTGTGTGATGAAGCCAGTTCACACAGGGGGCAACATTGGACCCCAAGATAATCTGCGCAAGGAATAGGAGGGTTGGAGGGTTGGAGGAAGACATATATTGTGTCTGTTCAGTCCGTGAGTTGTATTATTCAATTGTGCTGAGAGTTGGATGGCTTGTGAGCTGAAGCTTTGCGTAATCTAAAAATATTTTCACTTGTATGATATTACAGAGATTGGGGTTTTAGGCTGAGGCTTTCCCCAGAGTATTCTCCTGTGTTCATGTGTGATTGCTTTCTCATTCTCAGTTATATGTGTTCTATTTGATCTTGCTCATATTCGATTAAGTTTCCGTAAAGTTTGTTGTAGAAGTAGATCTTGTATTTTGCTTTAGTATATTGCATAATCTGTTGATCTACAGTGAGAAATTCTACATCCACATTGCTTGAGAATTGATAGAAGAAAAGTTCAAAAAGTGTTCCTACAATTGTTAGTGACAATGATTTCATAACATTATTTTGCAATTTTAGATGTCAATCATGGGAAGGCCTCCTTGTCAATGGTTGAATGCTTCCCTATCAGATGCACCTCATTAACACTTTTTCGCCCCGAGGGCACAATGCGCCGCAATTTATAGTGCATGAGGTGACCCCTTAAATCAACCTCCACTTTTTTTCTGGCATTCCAACGCTTATGAATCGTATTCCTCACACTCAATTTCTCCTCTGCAAGAAGAAGATATTATTTTATGATGATTTATGTTAGCCACTTCTTGTTCCATCATCATGAGACTCGACATGATTTTGCAGCAAAATTCTCCTAATTTGTTGTAACAACAGTGACTCTGTTGCATGGCAATGCGTGCTTCCACGACCAACGCAACCATCTCAGACGCCCACAAAGGATGACATAGTTTCTTTATAGGGAGAAATAAAAGGTTCTCTACTTGTAATTATTTCTCTGTAGAAATGGGAGAAATATATTCATTGTAGCATAGTGAATCGACTTGGTAAACTAAGAAGTCGGGCCTCTCTCTTAATATTTGTGCTACCTTCACGGGACTAGGGAAGTCCTCAATAAACCTGGTTGCGCCTTTTTGAAGGAACACTAACCTGGCAGTGGGAAGATGAACTGATCCACAAGAAATACAAGCGCCTATGAAATCAATGTCAATTTAGAAAGTGTCATGCTCCTCGATGGATCAAAGCTCCCATAGGCTCCCGAGCCACTCTCCTCACAGAAATCAGTACCCAAAATGTTTAATTTTGAACCATCAAACTCCCAAAAAGCTCCAAAGGACCTAATAACACTCTTGTCAATTTTGGAATGTTTCATACCCGCTCCCAAGCTCCCAAGAGTGCCAGAGTGTGGGGTACGTGCTGTCCAATAATTGGGATTGGTACCCATGCAATGCAATGGTTTGATTATTGTGGAAAAACTTTAGGTACTGATGTTTAATTCAATACTAATCTAATTGTGTTAGGTCCCTATAATACTAGTTATTCCCCCATTACTATTGTCATTGTAGCCCTTATTGTTATTTTTGTGCCCCTATTGTCCCCATATTGTTATTATTGTGTGCCATAGAAGCCCACTATTGTTATTGTTGTGCCCTTATATTATTATTATTATGTCGACTTTGATTATATTATGACCCCTTAGACTCCTATATATAGAAAGGAAGTTTTGTCATTTGTATCATCCAAGAAATCTTCATTTGTTTAATGTAAAGGAGGTTTCCCCCTCAAAGAGGATGATTTTGAAGTCGTTGCTCTATCTTTTCTTCTATTTTGTGACTTGGTTGCATAACAATTGGTATCAGAGCTTTGGATTCTAGGGTTTCGCTGCTCCAAACAAGTCATCATGGAATTTATGCTATAATTTTTTTTTTCTACGATGTTTCAGAAGCTGAAATTAAAACTAATTTGAGACGAAATATCTATGAACCTCAGGTCTGAATTTCATATCTTGTCTATCTATATTTTCGGAGATAGGATCTAAGGAAGTTAGGGTTGTTGCAGGTTCCCAAATTATATCTCAAACAGGTGACCTGGGGAAAATCGTCATCACTTTCCCTCTGAGCATCAAATTCAAATTTCATAAAAATTTATAGAAAGAGGATGGCATATAGTTTGTTGTGTATCAGTCTGAGGTCCTAAGGTTGAAACAGTGACATGTGGTGCTTCACACAAGTTCGCTCTACTGAACTGTTCTATTATCAGGTCATCATGGGATATTTGGCATAATTATTCCTTGGAGAATCCAATATTGATCAGACTTGTCGGGTTGGAAAGAGGACTCAGAAGGCTATGCCAGGATGCAGTTTTAGACCTTGGAGATCTGAAATTACAAAAATACAATAGATTCAATATCGAGCTCCTACAAAGTGAAAACAAGGTGTTTAGTTTTTTTTGTTTTTTGTTTTTACATAAATTTGGTTGAAAAATTAGTTTGAAGGAATTAAAAGGGCATAGTGAAGCATTATTATCATTAATTGATGCCCAAAAGAAAGAAAATGGAAACACCTAGTAAGAAACCTGAAAGCTCTAGCATGATTCATGAAGAAGAGGAAGAAATGCAACATGATATATCAAAATGATGGGACCAAGTGCAAGAAAATTCACTCTCACAAAAAGTAACAAAAGCTAGGATGGATGGTTTACAGAAAGGCGTGGAAGCTAATATGGATGGTTTAAAAAAAGGCGTGGAAGCTAAGATGAATGATGTGGAAGCTAAGATGGATGGTATAGAAGAAAAACTCAAAGGGAACATGGAATATTTGAAGACAAATTTGACAAAGTTGCTACAAGAAATGCTTACTAATGGCGAAAGGGTAGTAAATGAAACTCATGATGAGAACAAAGGAAATGCTAATCATGATTTCATAGACTCTCACGTTGGATTGAAGACCCACCATGTTCCAAATATCGATATGAGGAAGTTTGATGGCAAGGATCCCATAACATGGATACTACAGATGGAGCAATATTTCGATCTCCATAATGTGAAAAACACACAAAAGTTACGCATTGCATGTTTATATTTGGAACCAAATCAGTTTGTATGGTATCAATGGCTTTGCTTTCGTAAAAAAATTGTCATTTGGGCAATTTTTATGGAAGAAATGATAGCACATTATGAGGATACAAAAAGCAACACCTTTTTTAGCCAATTGATAAATCTCAAACAAAAGGGTTCGATGATGGAGCACATTGAGGACTTCCAAAAATTGAATATAAGGGTAAAAGATATTCTAGAGGAGCATAGGATTGATGTGTTCATAGGGACTTTAAAGGATAACATCCAACATTAGGTTCACCTTTGGGAACCTGATTCATTGGAGAAGGCATTCAGGTTGGCAAGAAAAATGGAAATCAAAATTATGGCAACAAGGAAGCCTACCACTCACAACTATAAATATGGAAGTGTTGTTGCCTCTATCCTTTCATGACCTACAAGGTTGACACCACAACAATTGGAAGAAAAAAGAGCAAAAGGTCTTTGTTAAAATTGTGATAGCAAATACACTAAAGGTCATAAGTGTGTTGAGAAGAAATTAATTTACATATATTGTGAAGAGGATGAAGAAAAGGAACAAGAAACGTCAAAAGAAGAGGATATACACCAGGAACAAACCCTAGAGAAAGAAGAAATGGATCCAACCATATCTTGTAATGCATTGGCCAAAATTACCACTCCTCAAACTATCAAGATAAAAGGACATATCAAGAAGTAACAGGTATTAGTATTGTTGATTCAATGAACACCCATAATTTATTCATTGTAAGATAACCAAGGAATTGAATTGCTTCCTATATCCAACACCAGAGTGTCAAGTGATGGTTGCAGTGGAGGAACCATAATTTTATTTAGAAAGTGCCATAATATCAAGCCATCCATGGGAGAATATGTATTGAATAGCCCAATGCTTTCCATTCCAATGGGTGTTGATGATGTTGTACTAGGATTCCAATTGCTACAATCCTTGGGTACAATAGCTTTTAATTTTCAAGAAATTTTCATGAAATTTGTTTCAGAAGGAAAGGAAGTTGAATTAAGGGGTATCATGGGGAAATCGAGAAAGATAATCAACTCTAATGGAATGACAAATCTTCTAAAGAAATAACAACGAGGCGTAATTGCACAATTATGTTCGCGAGAGGTTCCCACATCGAAATCATTTATTTCTCCAGATCTCCAAAAAATCTTGGACAATCATTCCAAGGTATTTGAGACTCCCAAAGGCTCCCACCTATTCGTGATCTTGGTCATGCTAATTCATTTTGAATTCAGGAATTTTTTCCTCCAAAACATTCAGGCTTACATAATCCAAATATCCATATTCCCGAAAAAGTGAAATTGAACGTATGGATATGCAGAAATGCTAGAGGCTGGTATAAATTCAACCTAGTCAAAGTTCTTTCTTTTTCACAGTAGATTGGTGGCATAAGAAGGATAGGAT
>APFE031529812.1:0-24968 GCA_000404065.3 Pinus taeda | reverse complement strand
GCAAAAGCTCCAAATTGTTTCTTTGGAGTACAAGAGGTGGAATATATGGGTCATATTGTATCTCATGAAGGTGTTAAGGTAGACCCTAACAAAATTAAAGCCATTAAGGAATGGAAAATCCCCACATCCATAAAGCATCTGCGAGGATTCCTTGGGTTGATAGGGTATTATCGCAAGTTTGTTAAGAATTATGGGAGAATAGCAGCGCCTATAACAAAATTATTGATGAAAGATGCATTTTCATGGACTCTAGAAGCAACGAAGGCCTTTGAAATCTTAAAGAGGTAATGTGCCAAGCACCGGTCTTAGCTACGCCATACTTCACAAAAACTTTTATTGTGGAATGTGATGCCTCAGGAAATGGAATTGGTGTTGTTTTAATGTGAGAAGAAAGACCCATTTCTTTATAAAGTCGTGCAATCAAAGGAAAGTATTTACACAAAGTTATTTATGAGAAGGAAATGTTGGAAATACTACATGCCCTTAAGAAATGATGACCCTGCTAATGGGAAGACACTTCAAGGTAAAAACAGATCATGATAGCCTTAAATACTTTTTAGAACAAAGATTATCTTCAGAAGAGAAGCAAAAATGGGTCACAAAAATGTTGGGTTATGAATTTAAAATCATCTACAAAAAAGGGAAGCAAAATGTTGTGGCATATGCACTCTTAAGAAATGATGAGGATGTGGAAGCATTGCTTTGCGCCATTTCTATTATCTAAACAGATTGGATAAACGAAGAAAGGGATGAATGGAAGAATGACGAAGAAGTGTGGGCACTCATTCAAAATTTACAACAAGATCCCAGTACATCTAATACATTTAGCTGGAAAAATGATTCGTTATGGTACAAAGATCACTTATACCTATGTAAGAATTCCCAACTAAAAAAAATATTCTTATGGAATTGCACACCTCTCCCTTAGAAGGGCACTCAATATTTTTAAAAACTTACCACAGGGTTAAGAAGGATTTTTTTTGGGATGGCCTTAAATCAGACATTCAAAAGTTTGTGGCAGAATGTTTGGTTTTCCAACAAAATAAAGTTGAAACAATTAAGACCCTAGGTCGATTACAACCTTTATCCATTCCAAGCCAACATTGGGAGGAGGTTTCAATGGATTTTATCATATGTTTACCCAATTCTGAAGGAAAGAGTGTCATCATGGTGGTCGTTGACCACTTACCAAGTATGCACATTTTTGTGCATTATCTCATCCATTTAAAGCTAGTACAATTTCTACTGCATTGATGGAAACAATTCAAAAGCTACATGGAAACCCAAAGATTATTGTAAGCGACAAAGATTCCATTTTCACTGGAAAATTTTGGACATAATTATTTTCTTATGTTGGTACTCAGTTAGCTCATAACTCATCTTATTATCCTCAATCCGATTGACAAACTGAGATAGTAAACAAATGTTTGGAAGGATATCTTCATTGCTTTGTATCTGATAAATAGACATAATGGGTCAAATGGTTGCCTCTGGCTGAATGGTGGTATAACACTTCCTTCCATACTCCAGCAAAAGTGACCCTATTTATGGCACTTGATGGATATCATCCACCATCTATCACATCATATTTAAGGGAAAATTCTAAGGTTCAAGTAGTGGAAGATCACATCGAGCATCAAAAACAAACTCTCCAACTCTTAAAGGATAACCTCACTTTGCCGCAGAATAAAATGAAACAACATGCAGATCAACATTGCAGTGAAAGAAGTTTTGATGTAGGTGAATGAGTATTCCTACGACTACAACCATATAAACAAATATCCCTCAAGAAACCTAAGAAGGATAATAAATTACCACCAAAGTATTACGGTATGTACAAGGTGTTGTAAAAGATTGGTACTATGGCATACAAATTGGAGCTTCTTACAACTTCCCGTGTGCACCCAATTTTCCATGTTTCATGCTTAAAGAAGGTTATAGGTGACAAGCTCCCAGTTCAAACAATATTGCTAGAACTTGACGATAAAGTAAAAATCATATTGGAACCTGAAGCAGTCACATAAACAAGAACTCCACAGCTATGTAATCGATCAATTTTGGAGTATCTCATCAAGTGGAAGAACTTACCTGCTGAAGATTCCACATGAGAGGATGATAGTTTTATATAGAAGGATCCATAACTACTCAAGCGTTAAGGAAAACACTTTTTTGAAGGAGAGGGGCATGTTAGGTCCCTATAATACTAGTTATTCCCCCATTACTATTGTCATTGTAGCGCTTATTGTTATTGTTGTGCCCCTATTGTCCCCATATTGTTATTATTGTGCCCCATACAAGCCCATTATTTTTACTGTCGTGCCCTTATATTATTATTGTTATGTCGACTTTAATTATATTGTGGCCCCTTAGACTCCTATATATAGAAAGGAGGTTTTTTCATTTGTATCATCCAAGAATTGTTCATTTGTGTAATGTAAATGAGGTTGCCCCCTCGAAGAGGATGATTTTGAAGTCGTTGCTCTATATTTTCTTCTATTTTGTGAGCTAGTTGCATAACAAATTGATTTTGGAATCAACCGATGTACTGTGCAATGGTGGCTCAATTCCATATTGGGCTAGTGCACAAAGCCCTATGTAATTCCCATAGGCCTAGACAATACTCATTAGTGTGTTTAAGTTAACTAGGTTTTTAGGCTTCCCACAATGAATGTAGGAATCCTTGGAAACTCACACATGGGCGTTGAAAAGTGCAATACAAGTAACCCATGGAGAATATTCATATAATTATTTACATGTGTGTAGTTATATATATATATTGTGGGGACCAAGACTTTGTTCTTCGCTTTGTCAAATAAGCTAGACCCTAAGCCAAAGGGATAGCGTGTTGAAATGTGGCAACAAGAATATTTTAATTTGATTTGTCCTTGAATTAGTTTGTGAATTAAAATCGAATTTAGTCTTAACAACTACTTGGAAATAATTTATCAATTCATTTTGAATTAATTAGTTGGAAAATTCAAGTTAGAAGTCTTTCTGAAGTCATGCAAGAGTTATCCCTTAAATTAAGGAGATGAGATTGAGTTATATTTGTGTTGTAATTAGTTAACTCAGTTTACTGAGTTAAGTCCAGTTAAATTAGTTCCAAACTGTTTGAGGAACTAATGGTGAGTTAACAGTTAGTTGATGCATGCATGCACTCAACTAGTGTACTCTAGTTAACCGAAGATTCCCTCATCAGAAACTCATGCATGTCTATTCTGAGAAAGACCCAGTTGAGATTAAAGACAAGGGCAGTGTACTATCAGTTGCATGTGTTTTCTTATAAAGAAAACTCATGCATGCAGTCAAGGCATCATTCCTTGAGGATTGCATAGTTCTGACAGTGTGTGAGATCAGGAGATCATCCACTTGGTAAATGAGTTTTCCACTTGTTTGAAGGTGAATCATCCCAGAGGAACAACGCAAGGAAATAAAAGCTTGGAGGGCAGAGAGGAAGGCTGGAGAGTAGCCAAGATTGCCTGTGAGAATTTGTGAGGATTGTACTGAGAGCTGGCTAGCTGTGAGAGCTAAGGCTTTGTATAATTCCTATGTATTTCAACCTTGTATGATTATATAGATAGTGGGGTTTTTAGCTAAGGCTTTCCCCAAAGTATTTTCATGTGTATTGTGCGATTGATTCTTCTTCTTCTGGTTACATTGTTTAGCTCAATCTTTAAGCTTCCGCAAATTGATAGTAGAAGTAGGTTATAGTATTTTGCTTTGATTTATATTGCATTATCAGGTTAACCTACCTCAGATTTTCTGCATGGTATCAGAGCGAGATTTGTAGAAATTTTCTACATAGAAATCAGAGCTGTGAATAGTATACTGAGAAGAGAATTCGAAGTTTGAAGTTCGGGGTTGCAGGTGTAAATCGAATTCATATCATACTTCAAGGTTGGCCAATGGTGTCTATGGCTTGAGACTCGAGTATGCCTTGGAAGGTAGCTCGAATTACATAGCATGGAAAGATAGAATGGAGGCTGTATTAGAAGATAATGGCTTGAAGGAATTCATTGATCAAGAAATCCCAAAGCCAGCTTCAACTAATGCACAAGAGTTGGCTAAGTGGAAGAAGTGTGTGGCAAAGGAGAGAGAGACCATCCTTGAGGGAGTTTGAGACCATATTTTCTCGAGTCTCCATGGGAAGGATACTCCATTTTCAATGTGGAAGACATTGAAGGACCTCTACCAGAACAATAGAGACTAAAGGAAATTGGCGCTCAAGGATAAGCTTCGAAGAATCAAGATCGAGAAGGGCGATACTATTTCCACACATCTTAACAAGCTCACCACCTACAGAGATGAGCTTGTTAGTGTGGGAATACCTATTGCCAATGATGATATGGTGAGCCTCGCTCTCCTTGGCCTTCCAAAGAGTTGGAATAGCTACCAGGACTCTGTGAATGGAAGGGAGAAACTACTGGATTGGGAACGACTGTGGTCAGATCTCATGCAGGAGGAGATCATGAGGAGAACACGAGATGGTTCTTCATCCAAGGATGATGATGAAGAAAATTTGGCCTTAGCAAGTAAGGCAAGGAAAGGAAAGGGGAAGGCTTCCCATTTCAAATCGAATTCTTCTCATGGAGGGAACAAGGGTAACTTGTCTAAAGTGAGATGCTTTAATTGTCACGAGATGGGACATTATGCGACTAGATGATCATCGAAGAAGTCCAAGAAGGGATCCTCGAAAGATCGGAAGGTGAGGCATTAGCCTCTCAGTTCGAAATGGACTTTACCCTCATCACATGCATGGTGTCATTGATGATGGGTTATGTTTGGTATCTTGACAGTGGAGCCTCATTTCACCTGACTAGTGATAAAAGTTTATTCAGTGCCTTGGAGGAGAAAGACCTCAAGATGTGCATAGAGATGGGCAAAAACAGAAGGTATAATGTTTCAGGATTGGGCACGGTTGCTTTTAAGAAGGAGCATGGAGCTCCTCTCACCTTGACAGATGTGAAGTATGTGCCCAGATTGAAGAAGAACTTGGTATCGTCGCGATGTTGGAGGACAAAGGCTACGATGTTGTTTTCAGTAAAGGAAAGGTGTTCCTAAGACACATAGCCATGGGTAAGACCAAGAGGATAGGGATTCAGGTGAAGAATCTTGATAAATTAGAGGTAGATGATTGTGCAGCATTGAGTACGAAAGCAGAATTGGTGCAAAGCTAAGACATTGGCGAGTTGTGGTAGGGTGGTTGGGCCATTTGCATCATGGGGCTTTGAAGATAATGCAACAGATATCTACAAGACTTCCTAAAGGTAAACTTGAGCAAGTTGACACATGCAAAGGTTGAACCTTAGGAAAGTACACCAAGTCTTCATTTCATGATCGAGACAATCGAGCAGAGGCTATCTTAGAGCGAGTTCATACTGATGTATGTGGACCATTCTCGACGACATCCATAGTGAAGAAAAGGTATTATGTGATTTTCATTGATGACTATTCTCATAAATGCTAGATTTATTTCATGCATAATAAGGACCAAAATTTCACAAAGTTTGTGAGTTCAAAGCTTTGGTCGAGAAAGAATTAGGGAAGAAGATCAAGGCCTTGAGAAGCGACAATGGTGGAGAATATGTCTCTCAAGAGTTTGAGGACTTCTATGCAGCGGAAGGAATTAAACGAGATTTGACAACACCTCATAACCCACAGTAGAATGGGGTGGCCGAGAGGAAGAACAAAACTATTGTAGGGGCAACATGGGAAATGCTGCATGACCAAGGCCTACCACTTCACTTGTGGGATGAGGCATGCAACACAATTGTCTATTTGTAGAATAGAAGCCCGCATCACATACTTGGGATGGAGACACCAGAGGAAGATTTATCCTGTAAGAGACCCAATGTGGGTCACTTCAGGATCTTTGGCTCATCGACATATTGCCATGTGACAAAGGATGCATGGAAGAAGCTTGATTCGACAGCAGAGTTGGGGATACTTGTGGGGTACACTAATACACCTCACAACTATCGGGTGTACTTGCCTACCAGTCGGAGGACAGTGGTTCGTAGAGATCTCAAGGTTGATGAGCAGAAGGCCATGCAAGTTTCCCTTGAGAGGGAGCTCCAACTACAGGCTGTGGAGGAATTGTTGGTTCCTAAGGAGGAGGAGCCTTAGACTGATGTGGAGCAGCCGTATGCAGAGGTTCCAGGAGTGGAGATATCCACTCAAATGGAGTCTTCTAGAGATGGACGAAAGTGCACAAGAGAAGCTGACAGATTGTTAGAGGATGCGAGAGAAAATGTGGGAGCACCATCTTCTCAGTGCAGACAGAGGAGGTCACCTGAGAGGTACTCTAGATACATGGCCCTTATTGGGGAATGTGTTGAGATTGAGCCATCTTCCTTTGAGGAAGCAGTGCAGTAGCCGATTTGGGTTGATGCTATGGTGGAGGAGTATGACTTCATAGTTTGTAATAGTGTTTGGGACGTGGTTCCGAGACTGGAGAACAAGTCAGTTGTGAGTTCTCATTGGCTTTACAAAGTAAAGCAAGATGCTAATGATGGGAGGATCATGTTGCTGTAGTATATTTCAACATAGGAGCAAGATGCTGACATTTTGACAAAGGCATTGTCAAAGTGTAAATTCGAGTTCCATAGAGACAGGATCGAGGGGGCAGATAATCCCTTTCTTGTTGAGAGGGAGTGTTGAAATGTGGCAACAAGAATATTCTAATTTAATTTGTCCTTGAAATAATTTGTGAACTAAAATCAAATTTAGTCTTAACAACTACTTGGAAATAATTGATCAATTCATTTTTGAATTAATTGTTGGAGAAATTCAAGTTAGAAGCCTTTCTAAAGTCATGCAAGAGTTATCCCTTAAATTAAGGAGATAAGATTGAGTTATATTTGAGTTGTAATTAGTTAACTCAGTTTACTGAGTTAAGTCCAGTTAAATTAGTTCCAAACTATTCGAGGAACTAATGGTGAGTTAACAGTCAATTGATGCATGCATGCACTCAACTAGTGTACTCCAGTTAATTGAAGATTCCCTCATCAGAAACTCATGCATGTCTATTCTGAGAAAGACCTAGCTGAGATTAAAGACAAGGACAATGTACTATCAGTTGCATGTGTTTTATTATAAAGAAAACTCATGCATGCAGTCAAGGCATCATTCCTTGAGGATTGCACAGCTCTAATAGTGTGTGAGATCAGGATATCATCCACTTGGTAAATGAGTTTTCCACTTGGTTGAAGGTGAATCATCCCAGAGGAACAATGCAAGGAAATAGGAGCTTGGAGGGTAGAGAGGAAGGCTGGAGAGCAGCCAAGATTTCTTGTGAGCATCTGTGAGGATTGTACTGAGAGCTAAGGATTTGTATAATTCCTATGTATTTCCACCTTGTATGATAATACAGATAGTGGGGTTTTTAGCCGAGGCTTCCCCAAAGTATTTTCATGTGTATTGTGCGATTGATTCTTCTTCTTCTAGTTATATTGTTTAGCTTGATCTTTAAGCTTCTGTAAATTGATAGTAGAAGTAGGTTATAGTATTCTACTTTGATTTGTATTGAATTATCGGGTTAACCTACATCATATTTTCTACATAGCACGGGCAATGTATCCTTGATGTGAAACTATGATGAATCAGGTGAAGTTGAGGGCCATGTATCAATAGAACATTCCATACAATCTCACAATGTTATAAACATAAAATAAGATGTGTTAAAAGTCGAATCACATAGTGCTATATAAACTGGTCTAAACCATTGTTTCATGGATATATGGTTCACGATCAGTTGAATGTTTTAAAGGTGAGAGCTATGTAATGCATTACTACATGTTACATGGAGTCGAGAGTTTAAGCCCTAAAATTCCAAGGGCAAGCCATATGTCCACGCCATGTGACTTCAGGGATACTCGACGGGAATGAGCACCGATGACCCAAATAACATGGGCATGAGCTGATGATGGGCCCTCCTAGTTGGATGGTCGAAGTCCAAGCCCAATGAGGGTGGAAGCAATAGTTTCAAGTGGGAGTCAAGCCGACCTTTGAGTCGGGGTCAAGAGGTTAGTGGTCGGGCCAAAATTGTGGATGCGATAATTGCTAGTGGGAGGTTGGGGTTGGAATGCCAAGTGCGGAGGCCTTGCTTAATTGATGATGAAGATTGAGTTTGGAACCAATAAACATGATGAGTGTAGTGCCTTCTACCCCTATGATATCAACATGGGGAAGTCCCCCACTTAAATCCTGATTGTCAACTAATAGCTAGGCGATCAATGACCCATGTTTCAATGAAGACTACTCCCCATGATGTCAATGGGGAAGGGGTGAGCCCCTATCCACCATTAGATGTGATGGGCATTGATGAGCCATTAGATAATATGTGGACTCCCCACTTTTGAACTATGATCACATTAATGTTTCACATGCTTGGTATGCCCAAGGAATTTGACCTTGGTTTGAAAAAATTCCATCTTTTTCTTGCTCAAAACTAACCCACTGCTTTTGACTATTTGCTTGAACTGATTTACATGCTTGAAGTGTTCATCTAATGATTTGGAAAATACTAAAACATCATCAATATATACAATTAGCCAATCAAAATATGGCCTGAATACCAAATCCATAACTTTTTGGAATTTGGAAGGAACATGCTTGAGGCCGAATGGCATAACATTCCATTCATAATTTCCAAAGGGCACACTGAATGTTGTCTTGAACCAATCTTCTTCTTCAATTGGTACTTGCCAAAAGCTTGATTCCAAATCAAATTTTGAAAATATTTTGCCCGTGCAATTTTTGATATAAGATTTCCCTTGTGGGGGATGGATAAGTATCATTAGCCAAAACATTATTTAACGACCTGTAATTTATCACCAATCTAGGTACTCCTCTAATATGTTTAGAAAGTTTATTTACATAGAAGCCATAATAATTCCAGGCACTGTTTGATTATGTTATCAGGCTTCTCTTCAAAAGGTCATGTATCTCTTTCTAGCATAGCTTTCTATAGTCTTCATTCATGGCGATGGCTCTACTTTTACAGGGTTTTCCTTTCTAATCTGCCTTGTAAGGCACTTCTACAAAGTATTGTTTCCTGTGCCAGAAAGCATTTGGTTCTTCTGCACAACATTCTTTCTCTAACTATCCCTTTAATCCTTCTATTTTTCTGATCGCTGCATCTTGCTTCAATCCTTCTTCAATCTTCAAATAGGACTTTAGATCTTTGAGCTCTTCTAGACGTTTTTCTGTTTTTCCTAATTCCTGCATAGCTTCGACCATGGTTGAGATTATTGGTGTTGATATAAAAGGAAATGTGATAACTTGCAAATATCCTTGTTGATATGGAACAAAAATAAAATATCCAGCTCTGCCATCATTTAGTCTTGCTGATCCATGGGGTTCTATAACAACAAGGAATGGGTTTCCTAGGATGCTATCTACTGGAATACCCCCTACTGTAAATTTGATGTTTATGCAATAATTTTCTAGGCAGAGGGTGGCTTTAGGGACTTCATATTGGAATTTGTATTCTTGTTTTCCCAACCCTATGACTTCTCTTTTTGCCTTAACCCAATATTTTGCAGGAATTGAGCTTTTATTTAACACATTTAGATCAGCTCATGTGTCTAAAAAAGTCTTTAGAATAAATACTCCCCCTTGTATTTTGAATTTGAGCATGACATGGCATGGTTGGTGCTGGACCACCATGGTTTTCATGTTGCTTAATCCTGAGAAATTATCTGTCCTGACCTCATAAATTTCCAAATTAGTATTATATTTGAAAAGAG
Organism: Pinus taeda; assembly: GCA_000404065.3. Lineage (NCBI taxonomy): Eukaryota > Viridiplantae > Streptophyta > Pinopsida > Pinales > Pinaceae > Pinus > Pinus taeda. Next base: position 15,219 of record APFE031529812.1, on the reverse strand, counting down.
GTTGTTGTTATGAGATATAATCTTCCTGCTTTTCTTTTCCCTTTTCTATTCTAGAAACCTAAGTTATAAGTTCACTAATCTCTTTCTTCATTTTTTTTTTTTTTTAATTTCATGGCTGACTTCATTTAATGTGAGTATTCTCTACTTATCTTGCTGATGGTTTATTTGGAATGATTTAGTGTTTTTCTCATATGAAGCATCAACGAAGAGGGTCTTTGTGATAATACCTTTGCTTGAAGGAGTTGAAGTAGACCCTTGATTTATTTATTTATTTTATTTTTTTTATCATAGTTTGCAAAAACGTATCCATCAAATTTTATTTCATTTCTCCTTCAGGAAGCATCTTAATGCTTGCTAGGACTTTAGCTTCTTCATTGTCTGAAATATGTGCGATGCATATTTTTAATTTCTTCTGTAAGGCAGATTCATCTTTAGTGCTATATTCTGATTCTAACTTTGAGCCTTTGCAATGTAACAGTTAGCAAGAAAAACTGCTTCATGATCATCTTCAGATTTTGTGTCATAATTATTGAAACTGTAAGTTTTTGTAGAATCATAGAAATTTTGTCCCATAATATGTATTTCTTCTTTGATATGAATATTGGGACAATTTTAAGTTTTATGTAGTTTGGAACCACATTTATAGCATTGGATGTGGACTAAGGGTTTCCTTTCTTCTCTTTTTTTTCCTATCGTGTTGGTATTTCTAACATTTTCTTGGTACCTTTTCCCTCTATGTAGTTTTTATTCTTCCCCCGGTGGACAATTATTTGAAGTATGTCCTTTTTTTCCACATAACCAACAGGTGAGCCTATTCCATACTTCTTGTTTGTGAGTCTTAAGATGAATATCTTGAGGACCATAATAGTGGGAATTTGGAATTCTTTTGTAGTAGCCTTTTGCTTTTCTTGTTCTTTGGGGTTTTGCAGGATGGTTCATTTTTCTTTTTGAGATTTTCTTGAGGGCCTTCTTCACCTTTTTCTTTTGTACAACAAGATCATATATAGATAGACCATATTTGTTGCAGATAGATCTCTGTGACGTAGCCTGGACAATTTCTATATAGATTTATTCACCTTATATTTGTGCATAGTCCAACGAAGGCTTTTGTTATGATACTATATCCCCCCCCCGAGTATAAGATTCATAGGGGTTTTGGAATACTTCTTGAATTTTCAAGTATTCTACAAATTTAGAAGGTAGGGCTGCAAGATACACCTATTTCCATAAGAAATTCTTCCTATCTTTTAATTCATAGATTCTTTGATTCCAATCTCTATGGAAGTCTTCATACTGGGACATTTTTTTTTACATTTGAGATTCATTAATATTAGAGAGTGTTTATCTGATATTTATGATTTTGTACCACACTAGTGTTCAAGGATGAATGATGCCAGAGCTCCAATCATGTTATTATGGGGATCCCCATTTTCATTATGTACAACATCCCCTACTTCATATTTAACTATTTCTTCTACCATTTTATCTACCAATCCTGGAGAGGATGCTGTTTCCCACCATCTTCTGAGTGTATCAGTAAAACACTGAATTAGTGTCTTACAGGTTTCTACTTCACTTTTACCCCTCATGCACATTAGCTTATATCCAATGAACATTTGTTCAATCATCTATCTTATTTGACTGGAACTTAGATTTTCAATGTTCCATTCTTTATGCACATCATTGAAAAATGTTTGAGATTCTGACACCTTACCCTTATCACTCAAATCAAGACCAAGATATCTTGAGTACTGGTTGGGCAATGGATCATAATTTGGTAGTAGATGAGATTCAAATGAGGTTTCTGATTTTTTAAATTTTTCTTTAGGAAACAAACTTGGAAATTTATCTACTGATTTATGAATAGAATGTATAGGGACAGGATGGCTAAACAATAACGAAGAAGGAATGTCTTTATCTTTGGACAAAGAAGACAATTTTCCCAATTGTGAGGAAAGATCTTCAATCTTTGTATGGGTCAACACAAAGGCTCTGTGGATTTCATTTTCGATTTCCTCAAACTGTCCATCTATTTTTGCAGATAATGTTCTTGCCTCATTATGAACTTCTCATACAAATCCTTCTATTGTAGAAACATAAATCTGGAAATCATTCAGACTTTTATTTATACTATTTACAGAGACTTGCAAAGAATCTACTTGTTATTTTTGTGCATTTGATGTTGAAGCATGCATATCTAAACCTTTCAAAGCAGTATTGGTCCAATTTACTTGTTCACTCGCTCTTTATATTCTTCCCTCTATTCTTATGGCTGAGTCATCTTTGAGGACTAAAGGTACTACTTTAACCACCTTCCCTGTTTCTTCAAGGATGATTCCTTTATATGGAGGAAAATTAGAGGTGGATTCTATCTTACTACCATCACAAGCTGTCTAATGGTGTTTAGAAAAAGATTCTGCTAATAACATCTGTAAATATATGTTTTCTTCTTGCTTCTTCCATTCATATAAATAAATCCATGAATCTGTATAATCCATATATTCCTTCCATCTTAATGAAAGTTTTTTTTTTTTTGTTGCTATGGATGTAATCAAATTGAATTCCTTGGCATCTGGATGAGTAAATAAATCCCAATTTATCGTTCTTTTCATCTAGTTTGAATTTACTTTATACTTAGGACAACTTTCCATGAGAGAGAAGAACTTAAACATCTCAGGCTTAGATGGCCTTTTGCAGTCACATGGGACAGGGTTATGAAATTAGCTTGATGGGATGAGATCGTCCATTTGTTCCAAATACTCTAATCCATATCTAGGCATACCTCGCGACCTCATTTTGCTAAACATCACTGTTAGCCTTGGATATTCATTTTCGAGGGATGGAATTTCATGTATCATCATGTGGAAATGAGATGAGCCTACATTTTGGATTTGGACAATAATTGTTTAACAGAGCAGATGGAGCTTCTCCTGTCCTAGGATTATGATTTCTATGGGAGGCAATATCCATCTGTTGTCATCATATAAAGTGGAATAGATTGTAGAAAGCCAATATGGAATAGATATTGTGTCCCAATTATGAATGTGTCGTGGAAAAGGCATGTGGTTATATATATATAATTATATTTATTGTAGAATTTCTTGCAAATTCTCTATAAATCTACCTCTGAGATCTATATAGAAAATCTGATTGTAAATTAACTCGATAATGCAATATACCAAAGCAAAATACTATAATTTACTTCTAGCATCAAACTTGCGGAAGCTTAAAGATTGAGATGAATAAGAGTTGAACACATATAACAATAATAAGAAGAATTGATACACATGAAACACAGAAAATACTCAGGGGAAAGCCTCAGCTAAAAACCCCACTATTTGTATTATAATATAAGGTGGAAATACATCAGAATTATACAAAGCCTTAGCTCTCATAACTAGCCAGCTCTCAATACAATCCTCCTGGATGCTCACAGGCAAACTTGGCTTCTCACAAGCCTTCCCCTCTACCCTCCAAGCTCCTATTTCCTTGCAGTTACCTTTGGGATGATCTCCTTCACCCAATGTAACATTGCTCTCACACATTGCTCTAACACACTGTTAGAACTACGCAATCCTCAAGGAACCTTCCCTTGACTGCATGGATGAGTTTCCTTTATAGGAAAACACATGCAACTGATAGTAACCTGTCCTTGACATTTAGCTCGACTGAGTATTTCTAAAAATAGACATGCACGAGTTTCTGATGAGAGAATCTTCATTTATCTGGGGTACACTAGTTGAGTTCATGCATGCATCAACTGATTGATAACTCACAATTAGTTCCTCAAACAGTTTGGAACTAATTTAACTGGACTTAACTCAGTAAATTGAGCTAACTAATTACAACTCAAATATAACTCAATCTTATCTCCTTAATTAAGGGATAATATCCTTAATTTAAGGGATAACTATTGCATGACTGTAGAAAGACTTCTAACTTGAATTTCTCGAACTAATTAATCCATAACGAATTAATTAATTATTTCCAAGTAGCTGGTGAGACTAAATTCAAATTTAATTCACAAATTTAATTCAAGGACAAGTTAAAATTGGAATATTATGGATTCGATTTTTATCATTTCTTGTTGCTATTTTCAACACTCCCTCTCAACAAGAAAGGAATTTAACTCGATCCTGATCCTGAACCTTTGGAATGTTTTGCATGCAACACTTCTCTCTAGTGTTGTTGCTCCAGCAACTCCAGAAACAAAAAAAACATCCAACCTGAATCAGTATGATGCATCTGTCACCAAAGTCTTTGACTATTATTGCCTCTGTTAACTGAAAACTCTGCGCTTCTGCTCACTCAACTTTCCTGCATTGTTGTCAATCCTTCTCTGCGCTCTTCAGTATCTGACTGCTCTAGCCTTTGTCACTTTGATCTCTGACTGCATCAATCCCACTGATTCCTCTCGCTACTATGTACTTTGGGCTCCCGTAGCAAGGTACGATCCATGAGATAAAACCTCTCAATGAAACCTGCCTAATTTCAGCCTTCTTGGGGCTATCAATCCACATCACCCTACCTCACATCTGGAGGTATGGATGCATGTGATCCCTCTGCCCACTTCTCCAATTGTGGCTCCTCCACAATTGTCTGAGACTTCTTCTGGGACTGCATGTTGAGAGGTAATTTACTCTCCCTCTCAATCGCCAAGTCTCTAACATTTACCTTGCTCCTCAAGGCTTTTCATGCATCTTGAACCTCAAGAGCATACAGGTTCTTGACTTGTGAGCCGATCTGTTTCACTTGTCTCGTGGTGATGTGTTTAAGGAAAACCTTTCCCTTACTAAAGACAACATTGTAGCCTTTGTCCTCCAACATCGCAACCGATACCAAGTTCTTCTTCAATCCAGGCACATACTTCACAATTGTCAAGGTGATAGGAGCTCCATGCTCCCTCTGAAAAGCAACTATGCCCACTCCTGAAACACTAAACCTTTCGTCGTCACCCATCTCTATGCGCATCTTGAGGTCTTTCTCCTCCAAGGGACTGAATAAACTTTTATTGCCAGTCATGTGGAATGAGGCTCCATTGTCAAGATACCAACTACAACCCATCATTGATGACACCATGCATGTGATGAGGTTGAAGTTCATTTTGAATTGAGAGGCTAATGCCTCACCTTCTGAGGATCCCTTCTTGGACTTCTTCGATGGGAAATTAGTCGCATAATGTCCCATCTCGTTTTTTTTTTGAAAGTATGATATGAATTTGATTTGCACCTGCAACCCCGAACTTCAAACTTTGAATTTTCTTCTCCGTATACTGTTCACAGCTTCGATAAACTTGGCTTTGATACCATGTAGAATTTCCTACAAATTCTCTATAAATCTACCTCTGGGATGTATGTAGAAAATCTGACAGTAGATTAACTCGATAATGCAATATACCAAAGCAAAATACTATAATCTACTTCTACTATCAAACTTGCGGAAGCTTAAAGATCGAGTAGAATAAGAGATGAACACATATAACCATAAGAAGAAGAATCAATACACATGAAACACATAAAATACTTAGGGGAAAGCCTCAGCTAAAAACCCCACTATCTGTATTATCATACAAGGTGGAACTACATTAGAATTATACAAAGCCTTAGCTCTCATAGTTAGCCAGCTCTCAGTACAATCCTCTTGTATGCTCATAGGAAAAATTGGCTTCTCACAAGCCTTCCCCTTTGCCCTCCAAGCTCCTATTTCCTTGCAGTTACCTTTGGGATGATCTCCTTCACCCAATGTAACACTGCTCTAACACACTGTCAGAACTGCAATCCTCAAGGAACCTTCCCTTGATTGCATGGATGAGTTTACTTTATAGGAAAACACATGCAACTGATAGTAACCTGTCCTTGACATTTAGCTCAACTGGGTCTTTCTCATAATAGACATGCATGAGTTTTTGATGAGAGAATCTTCAGTTATCTGGAGTAGACTAGTTGAGTGCATGCATGCATCAACTGACTGATAACTCACAATTAGTTCCTCAAATAGTTTGGAACTAATTTAATTGGACTTAACTCAGTAAATTGAGCTAACTAATTACAACTCAAATATAACTCAATCTTATCTCCTTAATTAAGGGATAATCTCCTTAATTTAAAGGGATAATTGTTTCATGACTGCAGAAAGACTTCTAACTTGAATTTCTCCAACTAATTAATCCATAATGAATTAATTAATTATTTCCAAGCAGCTGGTGAGACTAATTCAAATTTAATTCACAATTTTAATTCAAGGACAAATTAAAATTGGAATATTCTGGATTCTATTTTTATCATTTTTTGTTGCTATTTTCAACATATAAAGTTTGGACATGTGGCGGGTCATGGGCCACATGGAACGCTTGGTCCATCATCATGGGTTTTAATGCTAGATAAAGGCATAGATGTATATATATAGTATGCACCGAATGCATCTAGTGTATTGAGAATAGGGAAGCCATGTGGGACATGCCACATAGGCAAGGATCCCTAGACAATAGTCGGGGGTTGTGCCACATGGGTGCCACGTGGTAAAAGAGACAAAATGACAATTTAAAAATAAACAAAAATTTAAAGGAGTGCAACTTAAGATCCAGGAAACCAAATTGAGCAAAATTATATATCACCGAAAAGATCTCATCAAGACTTGTGTAATGGTGAAACCAGATTGAGTCTTGGAAGACTTTGAAAGAACTCTCTCTCTCTCTCTCTCTCTCTCTCTCTCTCTCTCCACTTCTCTAACTACAGTAGGGAAGTTGGGTTAGTAGGTGAACACTTCACCGAGGGTAAGTCTAAGAGTCATAGGGGGGGTGAAAGGTCACCTCACTTCTTATAAGTACACTCTCATGGATAAAGCAACAAGAATTTTAGCTTTGGTTTCCATTGTCAGAATATTGTTAAAGAGCTTGTTATTATTTCGAGAAAGCAAGTCATAGCTTTGATGCTCCATTATTAGATCTAGCGAGTTCTTCTTATAATTGTACATTTCAACACTTCTACTTAATATTTAGAAGCTCCTTGAGCCAGATAGTAGTTTAATACATGTATCGTAAAGCGTTATGAGACTCATCTCTAAATGGTTGACGATATGTGTTTATATTCATATGTGTTAAGGAAATCAAACTATTTTGTTATCTCTAACACACATGTTATTCGAAATTATATGTCATTTATTATTTAATGATCATTGTTGGTTATAAACTACTTTCATGTCAATGAACAAATCTTTCTCTTTCAGATATATCTTTATTAGAGTAATGTTAACATTCTTCTTGTAAAGGTTCATGCCATTTATTTTGTTCATAAAAGTGTTTCGTGCACAATATTTGTAAGTATTTCACAAAGATATTGTACTTGTATTTATCAAAAGTTATATTTGTTTTCTCACATGTTGTTGATTCATACCAAAGCATATTATAAAACAAATGAGATGGTATTTGAGCCAATATACTGGATGGGACTCCTATTCCAAGTGGTGTAGGGTCTAGTTGGGAATTTACATCGGCGAGATCCTCTATAGTTGGCAAAACATTTGGGCACATTAATAGATTTTCGTGCTAGAAGGAGGGCCACTATTGTGTGGCAGGCCAATTTTCACACTCTTTTCCTAAGTCTTCCCAACAAGGCAACAAATATCCAAGTTCACCTCCGTCAAATCCTCCCAATATTGAAGAGCCACCTCCACATAGCCCTGAATGTGCTTTTGAATTTACCTACGATCATCTAGGATCTCTATGCCTTGTCACACATGAGTTCGTAAGAAAACTTTAAGTACTTCTGGTTACATCTATCCTCCCTCATAAGCATTTGAACAAAGAGCATACAACTCAGAGTGGTGTTTTAGTCAGTATTATGCAAGATTTGGTTAACGCCTCCTTGGAAGATTTAACAGATTTAGTTGAAAGTAATTCATATGAAGGTAATGAGATACCACCAAATTTTGGAGGTATGGAGGGAGATAATGTATTTTTTTGGATACCTGAAGATGAAGAGAACAACGACGCGAATGGGAACAAAAACAACACTTCAAATTCTTAAAGTGATGAGGATAATAACAATGATAACATGGCTGATAATCAACAACTAGATTGGATGACCAAACGACCACTTAATATTATGGGCATTTTGCACCCTTTACCGCGCCATTCAAAGAAGTTCCTCATGAAATACGATCCAGATAAGTCTACCACTATTAAGGATCATGTTAATAATTTTTATTTGCAATTAAAATTGTTGGATGTGCATTATGATGGTGTGGCTTGCAAAATTTTCCTGTACACACTTGATAATAGAGCTTCACCATGGTATCATAGCCATCCTTTTAATTCAATTAGAAATTTGGGAGATTTCAAGAAGGCATTTCTAGAGAAGTTTTCTGATGACAAAACTCTAGCCATGTTGTTAAAAGAATTGAACAATATAAAGATGGGAAATAAAGATAAAGTCAAATATTTTAACCAACAATTTACTATTATCCTAACTAATTTTCCCACATATGTCCACCTCATGATTCTATTACATCAAATTATTATACTTCAACATTTCCAACTAACATTGCTATGTTTGTCAAGAGAGCTAACGAAGGCACATTGGAAGAAACTTAAATGAAGCCTTAACTATAGAGAAATATCTTAAAGCTATTGGAGTAATTACTACCCAAGAAGATTCCAAGACTACTGGTAAGAAACCTCAAAATTTCTCTGGTAAATCAAATGATAAAGATGCTTTTTATTTGGAAAGTTTAACAAAATCTCTTAAACAACTAAGTAATGAAGTATTTGATCTCAAGAGGAAAACTAGTGAAATCTGTTCTAGTAGTAAGTCCTTGAAACTCTTTTTCAAGAAGAAGAATAACCAGTTATCTAAGTCAACACAAAGTTCCAATGTGGTTCTTAATTTTGAGTTGGTGGGTATGGATAATTATTGTACATTCCATCAAGTGGCCCACTTTGAGAAAACATGTTTATAGTGGCTACATAACATGATTGTGATGTTAAATAAAGTTCTTGATGATCAAACTGTTGAGGAAAATTCTGATCAGTTGAAGGAAGAAGATGAAGCTCATCCACCTGAAGACAATGCTAATGCTAGAGAATCCATATTCATGTTGAATATGATTACAAACAATGAATCCCAAGTTGTTGGTGAAGATTCAATTGGTGAAACTTCTCCTGCTCAACCACCTAAGACATATAATTTTAGGAGTAAAGGAGCAATACCAAAGCCTAATGTAGATGATAAAAGGAAGACACTTCCGAGAATAATTCTAACCCCTAATGATCCTGCTCAAAATTCAAGCTCAAAATCTTCAACTACTCGAGCTTCCAAGAGTACTTCAGGAAATGCTAAGAGTAAATATAATACACCTGAATCCATTGATAAGTCCTCTCTACCAACATCTTCAACTCAACCATCTAAATAAGAACATGTGTCATGCGATGTCAATTAAAATATTATTGAAAATTTGAAGAAGGCTTGAGCTAACATATCTCTTTTCGAGTTAGCCAAGTTGCATGGACAAAGAGAATTGATTGTCAAGACTTTTGTGCCAACAAGCAAAGAAACTTGTTCTTCCAAGCCTTCATCATTTGGTAAGTCTAAAGCCACAATGAATCTTGAATCTATTGTGAATGCAATGAATGTTAATTAAAATACATCGCGCCTCCATTTTTATTGACATTTGAGATCTTTAATTATAATGTTCATATTTGTTTTGTCAATTTTGGAGCATCAAAAAATGTCATGCCTTTATCAGTATCTAAAAAGAACAACGCTAAAATGGAAAATATGAATGTTAAGATCATATAGCTTAACGAGTCTCAAGTTCAAGTGGTTGGAGAATTGAAGGATGTATTGATTATATTATCTTATGACTCATGGGTTCATCAATAGATTGATATAGTGGTCGTGGACATTCCTGAAGCATATGGGTTGCTCTTAAGCAAAGATTGGTCTAGTAAGCCACAAGGATACTTTGCCTTAGAATGGTCTCACTTGTGGCTCCCCTATAAAGGTAAGAATAATCAGTTTAGGGTAAACAATGAATCTCACATGAAGTACATAATCACTTATCTGGAAGCACCAAATGATCATATCAATGTTGCACATGAAGTCTTAGGGAACTGCTTTTTAGAACCAAATATCAGACGTTTTTAGGCACTACCATCACCTGTCCCATCAGATACACAACTGGAACTCCTTCCTTGTCCTCTAGCTGGTGAAAATGAATCTAGTATCATAGATGTAAATAATTTTAGTGTATAAACTATCCATGTCAGTACTAACAATTGGGCTCTATATTATGACGGATCAAAGACATAGCATGAAGCCGATGTAGGTTGTATCCTAGTTTACCTTGAGAAGAACAAATATTGATTTCTTATTGTGTAGAGTTCGAGTGCACCAATAACACTGCAAAATACGAAACATTCATTCTTGGATTGAAGAAAGCAATTAAACTCAATGTAGAATGTTTACAAGCAATAGGTCATTATGATATTATTACCAGATAGGTACGTAATACCATTCTTTGTATTTAACCTAATATTAAAAACTACTAGGAGGAAGTATGGATACTAATTTCTTCTTTTAAAGATTTTGATATTAAAGGAGTAACGAGAATAAATAATGTTGCAACAAATACTTTAGCCAATGTGGTTGCTAGCTTTACACCACTTCGGGACAAATTTTCTATAGAAATAATTTATAAGCCTTCCATTGCTGATAATATCACTAACTTTCATGTCTTTAATGATGATCAAAAGATTTTGTATTTTCTTGCGAACGTGGATACATTCAAAGACAAAGACATTGATGAAGATGAGCACAACAAAGCTGTACAAGAGAGGGATAATGTACATGACTGTAATATGAGCCCAAGGGCGTTGTTTTGTTAGAGAAACACTTGGATATACAGAATCGGTTTAAATCCCCCCCCCGCCCAATACGAAGACCCAAAGTTTAACCTTATGACATGAACAAATCAATCTAGGGACAAATGTAGTCCCCAAGTGTGTTAATTTCGATACTTGGCGTTCTCTACAAGAATGACGTGCATTTATTCCATTATTCAAGCAATATCGAGATGTATTTGCATGGACCTATGAAGTTCTAAAGACCTATAATACAAGGATCATCTAGCATGTCATTCTAATAAAGGATGGGGCCAAGCCATTTCAACAAAAGTTAAGAAAGGTGCATCCAACACTATAACCCTTAATACAAAAATTGTACTTTAAGAAATTGTTGGATGCTCAGTTAAACATTCTACCTAGGTCTCAATTTTAGTTATGGTAAGGAAGAAATATGGGGAAATTAGATGATGTGTGGATTTGAAAAACCTCAATAAAGCTTAATATGACGATAATTATCTAGTCCCATCGATGCAACAAATACTCGAGACAATTTTTGGTGTTGAGATGTTTTCATTATTGGACGGTTTATCAGGTTATAAGAAGGTATTGGTAACCAAACCCGATAGACTAAAGATTACATTCAGGACTAAATGGAGTACATTTTCTTTTAGAAGCATGCTATTTGGACTAATTAATGCAGGAGAAACTTTTCAGCGGGCAATGGATATTGCATTCAAAGGGTTGATTGGTTGTAGTGTCGTGGCCTATCTTGAGGATGTTACAGTGTTCTTGAAGAAAATATCTGATCACCTACATTATTTAAAGAAAATATTCGAGCGATGCAAGAAGTACAACATATTATTGAATCCAAAGAAAATCATTTTCGCGGTGTCCAAAGGAAACCTCTTAGGACAAATAATTGCAAAATGTGGTATTAAAATGGATCCAAAACGTGTCAACACTATTACTCAGATCTATTACTTAGATCCCTTATTCTATTGGTAAGAAAGATATGCAATCCTCCCTTGGTAAGATTGATTTTCTATGACAATTTATTTCATTCTATGCACAAATTGTTGAACCACTATAAGACATGATAAAGAAGGATGTAGTATATAAATGGAACCAGAAGGAAAAATAAGCTTTTGCCAAAATTAATAAAGCGATAGCTGATGCTCTAACAATTTTGAGCCCTAACTTTTAGAAAGACTTAATGCTTCATTAGAGAACTTTTGAGGTCCAAAATGGGACTCCTACGGAAAATGTACAACCAAAATCAACTTTATAAGAACCAAAAGAATTCAAGATGATGATGTCAACCATGGGGGATGATTCACCATTTTTGGGGTAAAAAAGTAAAAATATTAAAAAATAATAAAATAATAAACTACTTTTTCAACTTATCTCCCTAAGTTTTACTCAAATTTTGAGCAGGAGTATTGGTTGGATGCAAAATTTAATTCCTCATCCAAGGAGTACCCACGTTGCATACTTTTGATGGACCCTGCTACACGAAAAATGAGAAATACATGAAAAACTTGATTGCAATCACATTTTTCATGTAGCAGGGTCCATCGGAAGTATGCAACATGGGTACTCCTTGAAAGAGAAATCAAATTATGCATCCAACGAGTGTTCTCGCTCGAAATTTGAGTAAACCCATAGGGATATAAGTTGAAAATACAAGTTGAAAAAGTAATTTTTTCTTCTTCTTTTTTTCCCTCTAAAATTTGATGATGTAATCAAATATTATTTTATAATTTCCTTAGGAGGCCCATTTTAGACCTCAAAATTCCCCTAATGATAATTTCTCCTCAAACTCCTCGTTAGCAATCGTCCTAACTCAAAAGGATGATCAAGGGAATGAGTGGTCAATTTTGTTCATGAATGAAGGCTTGCAAGGACCAGAATTAAATTACCCAAACATGGAAAAACAAGCTTATGTGGTCTACAAAGTGGTAAATCATTTCAGGAATTATTCTCAAGAATCATATCATAGTATTTGTTCCCCACTTGACAGTTATATCTTTGTTTGTGCAGAAAGAATTGGGAGAATGGAGGGCTAACTCAATGACTTGTTTGCAAGAATGCAACTTAGTATTCAAACCAACTCATACAGTTAGAGGCCATGGTCTCTATAAGATTTTCATTGAAGCAAAAAATCCACATGAAGAAGATATATCAGGGTGGGGTTAGGAAATCAAGATGTATAACATTGATTCTAATTTCTCATGAAGTACACCATCATCCAGATATGAAAACATTTAGTATTACTTAGAACATAGAACTCCACCTTCTCATTTGTCAGTGAAACAAAAGAGAGCCATTCAATCGAAAGCTTTATCATATTAGTTGGTCCATGGCGTGTTGTTTAGTAAACATTGTAGTGGTGTTTTGCTGAAATGTTTAGAGTCTCCTGAATTAGAGAAAGTTTTGAAAGAATTACATGATCGACCAACATGTGTACACTGTGCTGGAGATACAAAAACACATAAGGTAATGTGAGTAGGATACTATTGGCGAACATTATTCAAAGATGCTCATGCATATGCACACAAGTGTTCGAATTTTCAAAAATGTGTTGGCTAAGAAAGAAGATCAACCACTCCACTGCAATCTATCACATCTAAAGAACCTTTTCAACAGTGGGGTTTGGATGTCATAGAATAAATTATTCCCCATTCGTCAAAGCAACATCATTATATCATGAATTATCACTAAGGTAAGTGAATTATCAGGAAGTGATCCCTTTTATTAATCAAAACATCATTACTAGGTTCAATGTACCTACTTCACTTGTTTTTTATAATGCAACATATTTATCATTGTTAATATTAAATGATTTTTCATTAGAAAATGGTATTTTATTGATGCATTCATCAAATTACTATCCACAAGGTAATGCTTTAGTGGAATCCACCAATAAAATTTAATCCATATTATAAAGAAAACAATGGTGAGTCAACAAATAAATTTGCATAATGCTTTGATAAATGCTCTTTGGGCTAATCACGTTACCCCAAAACCCTCTCTAGGTACTTCACCTTATTTCCTTGTTTATAGCAAAGAAGCAATCCCGACACCAAATCTCCACCTACCATCCTTGCGATTATCTCAAGAATCTTGAGGTAGACCTTGACCAACTATTTAGAGCGGGATTTATATTCTCCTAAAGTTAGAGGAAGAGAGGAAAAACACCCTCGAAAAATTTTCCACTCATCATAAGCGCATTAAAATATGGTACAACAAAAGGTCCATAAGAGATAAAGAGATTAATGTGGAAGACTTTGCCTTCAAGTGGGGAAAATCCCATGAGCATAAAGGAAAACACACTAATTTCCAATCCCCGTGGATTGGTCTGTATTAAGTTCATGAAAATCTTGGCCTACATACTTGTTGTTTACAAACCTAAGATGTGAAGACTGAGTCCCTTCCCGTGAATGGCCAATATATGAAATTACATTTTCAATAACATCTTTTGGGCTGCAATCCTCACTTGTACATATTATCTTTGCTTTCCTTTTGTTTGTGGTTTTGATATTATGTATATATTCCCATTAATTTTTTGTTATGTTCTTTTCACTTTGTTTGCGATGCACTTTTGATTTTCATCTATGCTTTCAAATCATTGTACAGAAATAAGGATCTTGCATGAAAATGAATATTTCTTTGGCTCAATGACAATATGTAGACTATACAACCATTGACTAACCTTAGACCTCCTTCTGCTAGTTTTGTCCTAAACATCTTTATGAATCAATTTCATATAGAAGGAAAATATGATTTGTATCGAGTGGAGAACTCTATTTGAACTACCACACCCCGTATCTATTAGAACCTATGTTGCTCAAATTGGTACCAAAATCAAATGGTCTCATGAGCATTTCAAACCAATTTATTAGAGAAGGGAAAGGAGAATTTGTTATAAAACCAGCTCAAGAAAAAGATAGAAAAGATAGATCAACGCCTTAAAACTTAGCCTCTTCGAGGGGGCAACCTCCTTTACATTACATAAATGAACAATTCTTGGATGATAAAAATGACAAAACCTCCTTTCTATATACAGGAGTCTAAGGAGTCACAATATAACCCAGCTGACCTAACAATAATAATATAAATCCACAAAAATAACAATAGAGGGATTCTATGGGGCACAGTAATAACAATATGGGGATAATAGGGGCACAACAATATTAATAAGGGATGCAACTACAATATTAATGGGGTAATCACTAGTATTATAGGGACCCAACATGCCCCTCTTCTTCAAAAAAAGTGTTGTCCTCAACGCTTGAGTAGTTCTGGATACTTCTGTATAAAATTCTCATCCTCCCATGTGGAATCTTCCACAGGTAAGTTCTTCCACTTGATAAGATACT
>APFE031529810.1:0-14654 GCA_000404065.3 Pinus taeda | reverse complement strand
AGATCATCATTCTCCAAGTGGAAGTAGGAACTATCAAAGAGAGGACACTAATCAAGATCCCAAAATATGACTCACCTCTCTGTAATCATCTATATATGGATCCCTCATCACAGAGATCCAGGGGGGTGGAATTTTGTATCTTATAGAGAAGTGTTGTTGGTATTCTGGTGTACATTCACAGTGTTGGGTGATTTTGCTTTGCTTGAGGTTAAGAAGGGCTTCTTAGCTAGAGGATGATGCTGGGTCAGAGCACATGGTTGTAATCTTCTTGCTACTTTTCATCTGAATAAAGCTATTCTTGTTTCCTTCCATCTTCTTGTGTACTTGTTTATATATGCTTGTATATGGTTAATGCACATCTGATCCTGCATTATTTATGAGATCCTTGTTTCTTGCATAGTAGTATGTTGCTGTGATTCTACAAGTCTTTTTGAAGCTGAGCAGACAAAGAGCAAGCGGCAAAACTCTATCAAGAAGGAGAGGAAATCGAGCGCAAGAATCAGGTTGGCCCTCTTGGTTCTCCTCTCATCTATTTTCATAAAAGGAATCAATAGTAGACTTTGATTGTTTGTTTCTAAGATAGCCACCCATCTTAGTGGGAATAGCAGCATCCGAGTGGACACTATTCCCATATAACAAGAAGGGACCGAGATACTTAAAAAAAAGGTCTTCCCTCCATGAAAGAAAAAAATATCTCCCTTAAAGGTATAGGGAATCACTTCCATTGCATCCAAACAAGGGTGGTTGAGGATGATGTTCTACTTCAAGTCTCATGGGAGAAATGAGAAATGGGTATTCATTATCTTACATCCAAGGAATTAGGGGATTTCGATGACTTTGATAGGTCTTGTCAAAGATCTTTTAAGACATTGGAGGGTCCAAGGAGTGGTTGAAAAGTGAATAGTCCCAAGGGCATGACATACATGAGTTGTTATGATATTACAATGACTCATTTGACCATGAAGGCGTTGTAGCAAAACTCAATGAAGAACAAATTTACTACATTGACCTTTCATTTATTGAAAAAGGGGATGTTGGGAAGGTTAAAAAAAACAAATTGAGCATATTCCAGAGAAATATTAGGGGAGAAATCAAAGAGGGAGGCTTCAAATATGATGTAACTTTGATTAGGACCTGCCCTAAGGACATCTATAATTACCTTTGGGAGGAGTGAGAAGAGAGGAATTCGCCAAAGGAAGGAGGAGGGAGTTGAGGAAGATATGGTGAAAACCATTGTAGGATGAGAGAGGATACAATGGTCATTTTTTTTTTGTCGACCTTGAGAAATTGCTTCAATCCAGTTAGAGGGAAAGGTGCCTTCAACACCAATCAAGATAAGAGGGCGATAATGCATGCATTGGTTTGGAGAGATATCTAACTGATGAATTAGGAGATTGGAAGGA
The DNA here is from genome assembly GCA_000404065.3 of Pinus taeda. Taxonomy (NCBI): domain Eukaryota; kingdom Viridiplantae; phylum Streptophyta; class Pinopsida; order Pinales; family Pinaceae; genus Pinus; species Pinus taeda. Next base: position 13,251 of record APFE031529810.1, on the reverse strand, counting down.
AAGTCATGGCATGGGTACCTTGTCTATCTTAAGTATAACATTAAATTATTCTACAACCATTGTTTTGGGTTTGGGAGTGTGACTAGTCTACCTTTTTTCTTCATTAAATTACTTTATTTTTGTAACATCCCTGGTTAAAATTCTATGTAAAAATATATAAATACCACGGATGATGGGACACGTATTCCAAACTGAATGGTGGGCAAGACATCCTAGGGGGGTGTTCATTTGGTTGTTTATGGATAAGGAAATTGGAAAAGGCAATGACTAAGGCATAAAGAGGCAAAAATGTATTTTGGCACATTTATTTATGAAAATAATGGAAATTAGGAGAAAAGGAAGGTGAAAGGTCACGGGTTGCATGTGAGGAGGAAATTGAAGGAAAATAATGGAATATGAAGAAAATAGAGGGCTCAGTAATAAAAAGGCTTCTAAGGATCAATTGACAAGCTTCTTCCTTTTAGTGTGAACCTTTTGTTAGTTTAACTTTGAAACTCTCTCATTATTATCTCTCTCTCATACTCTTGGACACTTAGAGATTTCTTGGAGCACTTTGGCATTGGAGCAAGAAAGGCAAAGAAAGCAAGAGGAAGCAAGGATCAAGAAGGGAAAGGTAGGATCAAGTAGCTACAACAGGCTTCATTGCAGGTATCAACTTGCATGCGTATTTTCCTTGCTAGATTTGGCATGCATGGGATTGCATGTGTTTCTTTTCTACCATGGCATGGGTCTTGCCAGGTGTGACAGTTTTTTTAGCCTAGCATTTCCATTTCTTGATAGCTTTGATGAGATGGGTTATCTCATGCGGTTTGTGGGGGATGGTCTGATTGGATTCGAAGTTGAGTGGGGTGGATCTCCGAATTGAAAAAACACATGGTGGCAGTGGTCCCTGAACCAGACTGAGGATGCATGAAGCCGCTGGCCTAGTAACCCCTAAAATGGAATGTGGGTTGCAGTAAAACCATATTGTGTGCCTCGGTGGGCCTAGGAATCCTTGTCGGTGAATGATGGGATATACGGTAAATCCAAGAGGTGGATTTTCTCTCTGTTGGGCCAAGTGATTATGGGATGGAATGCATGGTAAATCCTGGAGAGTATGTCTCGGTGTAGGTGTGATGCAGGTAAGTTCCCTCTACAGACAGAGACAACCCCTCTAGCCCTAGAGTGGGTCTAGTCACAACAAGACAAAGATAATAACTAATTCCTTAAATAGTTATCGTTGAAGAGGCCTACCTTATACCAGTGTTTGATGAAGCCTTCGTCACGTTGCTCCAACTATTGCTTTCTTCTCCTTAATGAATGATTCACCTGAAACAACATATGAAAACGACAAAACACAAAATAGAGCACACCAACGAACTATCTACTTATAGAGTCAAGGAACCATAAGATATCAACATACATTTCATACATGATATAGGAAATAACCATTGATTGTATTAATATAAACAACAGTAAATCTTACAACCACGCCTTGACATCGAAAGCTTCCTTAAAGGGTCCGATCAGTATGTATCCATAATCATTCACTCTCAAAGGTCTCCCATAAATACTGATGACTCTCTCTCTTACCCAAAAGCACAAGTATGAAACTAAGGGAATCACAACAAGGCTTCCTTCTTACAAAACCATATTACACTTTCAATCCACAACATGAAAGGCATTCCAAACTGTAAGCTATCAATCCAACAAGCTAAGAAGTAGCACACCAAAAACTCAACTAGCACTAGTTGATCGTAGTCATGGATGATGCTTTTATAAGAGGAGGAGCCTCCATAAATGAGGGGAGAGGAAGCTTATATTCAAGGGATGTTACTCAAAAGGTGGAACCACCATCTCAAATGAGGAGAGGTGAACTTCTTTGACCCAACAACCAGCTCTAGAACCACCCAAAAGTATTTTGTTTGAACTAATTTTCCATATCTGGGTCATCACAGGTCAAATACTGAGACTCAAAGACGACGTCGCAAGGCATTAGTGCATTCTGGGCTATCCTCGCAAGCAAGACACTGATGTCCTGTGATGATCCCTAAAATTCGATCGTCATTAAGAATAGATGTACTCTTTTGATGGTGTCGCGAGGTTCTCGTTCACTCCGAGCCATCGTCGCAGGTAGGATACTGATGTCATGCGACGATCTTGAAACATAGGTAAAAAGGGTCAACTTCAGGATTAATGAGCATGGCTAATCTTTTTGAGTGATATGGAATATGTGGACACACATTTTGATGTATGAAACAGAGCAGATGCCATTCAAGGACCGACTCTACCCAATATCAAGGGATGCGGGGTCGGTGACAAAATACTGTGTAACAGATGCCCCCTAAAGCATGAAGGCCGAGAGAGTGGGAGGGGTGAAATGCTTTACGAAACCATAATTGAATGGGAACACCATCATGGAGAACCTATAGACACAAGTACAACTGATATCTCTGATAGTGAAAGAGGTACATGTAGTCGAGATATGGGCGTAGCCATCCAAATATAAATAGAACTGGTCTGTGGTATGGACGCAACCATCTAGTCGGAAAAGACCATATGAAAACACATGTATGGTCGTAGCCATCTAGAAAGACTCAGGTATGGTCGCAGCCATCCGATCAAAAGAGTCATGTATAAATAATCCATGCAACCTGGACTTGTGTAATCTGAGCCCAAGGTCTTGAATCTCGACCTGTCCATCGTACAATTTCTAATATGCGAATAAATGTGCTGAAGTCGAGCATACTAGAAAATCACTTGATTACCAGCCAATGATGTGAACTGTTAACAAGCACGAGAGAGACCACCAATAATGTCAATGTTTCTCAAGGTACTGCTAGTATGATCCACAAAGTGTGAAGAATGATCTGGAGTTAAACACTTGTGGAATCACCCGATCAAAGACCAATGATGCAAGTCTATCGTCGAATGCGAAGAACTTGCCATTGAGGCATGCAAGCTCTAAGGTACCTGAAAGGAGTCTTTAGATAATAATGAGTTGATGTCGATAAGAAGCGATCTGTCGCAGGAGGGCCATAATGTTTCCCACATCAAAGACATGAGACAAAGGAACAATATGTAGATGGATGAAACAAAGGATCAGAGGAGGATGTAAGGGTGCAAACTACAGAAGGATTAAGCTCTTGAACATATCGGTGACACGACTCTGGAAAGTGGCAGAATTTTGGTACCAAGGGATCGAAGGTCAGGTGAAGAAAACAAGGATCGAATGGAATGAAGCAAAATGAAGAACCTAAGCCTCAGAAGGCCAATGACGAAGTGAGGATATCCCAAACCCGATGAGAAGCAAAAAGGTGTCGATGTTCAAGAGCGAAAAGCTGTGTAGGTAATCGAAAAAATATTTCCAAATTTCCCCCCACCATTGTTGGCGAGTACCCCAATTATTTTTGAAACACAAGATTGAAAGGGATAACATATGATTGCAATATAAGTTTGTCCTTCGGACAAATCCAACCCAGTGAAATTTTGACGAGCCCTAGGGAGGAGAAGCTTGGGTCTCATCATGGTGACGAGTCTAATGTTGTTAGGGTTTAATGAGTCTGACATAGATAAAACTCAGAGTCTTTTTCATGTTTAGAGAGTTTGAAAAAGACACGGAAAAGAAAACTCCAAAGGGGCCCTTTTCGTATGTTGGTGTCTCTCAGGCCCGACAAGGTAGAAAACGATACTTGAGAACCTATTGACCATGATAGATCAACGTATACCTTTTTCGTAAGTAATCTATCCCAGCTCGAAAAAGGGGTAAACTTATACTGGGTAGATGACACTTCGCAGCCCTTAACGAGTTCAAAGTGACAAGAGCTCGACAATCTTTTCATTTTTAAAGGGTCGAAAAAGAGCTTGAAAGTGGACCCCCCATTTTATTTCTTTTACGAGTCAAAAGGGAAAAATAATCAGCAACCTTTTCAGCTTTTACGAGTCAGAAAAGAGCTTAAAGGTGACTTGTCCTAGAGGAGTGAGTGGTATAAAGGGCAGCAACTGGTTCTAGCGATGGTGGAACTGCTCAAAACATGTAATGGTCAAGAGGATGGCTAATAAAACCACTCATCATTGCAGTCCCTCAGGAAAGGAAAAACAACCAAGTGAAAGCATATGATTGGCCAAAGAGATGGCGATGATGGAATGAAACAACCAAGGCTCATCTAGCATAAATCAGCTGATCAAAATGACAATTACGAGACGTAAATCAAGTGCGGGTTCATTTTGACACAAGCTTGAACCATGGAGAACTCTACTTGGATTCGGTTTCATGTTTTATACAAGCTTGAAACTAAAAACTATGCTTGAATAAGTTTCGCATGCCCCCAACACAATGATTCAAATCGAGGTACATGCCCCCCAAGCTTCATGTCATTCAACTAGGTGGACGGAATGAAGGTTCACTTTCGAGATGTTTGAAAGACTTGAATGGGATTTTACGAGATCTCAATCAAAGAATCGATTGGGAAAAGGGAGTTGTTTCATTTTTTTAATGAGGTTGACACAGTAAAAGAACTATCCTCAAGACCCTTGGTTCATTTTTTAAGGAGCTTGACACAAGACAAAAACTATGCTCATCACTCCTTGTTTCATTTTTTTAATGAGGTTGACAAAGGAACAAACTATCCTTGAGACTCCTTGTTTCATTTTTTAATAAGGTTGACACAAGATCAAGAACTCTCCCAAGATGCCTTGATTCTTTTTTTAATGAGCTTGACACAAGACAAGGAACTAGGATCCATACTCCTTGTTTCATTTTTTAACGAGGTTGACACAAGAAAAGGACCATCCTCGGGACTCCTTTCATGGACCATATGAGAGCAGGGCTCTCAAGAGGTCTTCACTAGACGGAAGGACCACTCTCCGGGAAGAATACAGGTCATTGGGTACCAATGACAGATCGGGTCCTAATGCCCCTAGTACATGATGGACTAGATCATCTGTGTGATCATTCATGGAGGCGGAACGAGTAGCCACATAATTGACCTATGGTGGGGAAGGGACTGCTGGAAAACAAGAGTCGATAGGGGATGATGGTTGCAAAGGAGGTACCTGGTGACCAAAGAACAAAAATTGATCTATAGTCACAATTCTTCCTTCATGTGGAAAACAAACCACACAGAAAAGTGAAGAAACAAGAGCTCCCATGACATAAATATAGTCGCGGCCAAGGAGAAGATTGAAATTCAACACACCTTGGATGACCATCACATCTATATAGATGGCTTTACATCCCAAAGTAATAGGGAACTTCGGAAGGATCCCTAAGGGTTGACTGGTTCCTCCATTGAAAGCCAATAGATTCTGGGTGACTGGCACAAGCTGTGGGGAGCCCAAAGCTTGCTTAGTAGTGGAAGACATGAGGCTAATAGATGCACCTTCATCCAAGAGAGTTCCAAGTACTTCCATATTATAGGTGCGTACTGTTATCTAGAAAGGAACATAAGATGGGATGCGGAGAGCAGTCAAGTGACTCCAATCGAAGGAAACGACAGAACTACTTGGTGGGGGTATCATATGATTGCCCCCATTCTCTGCGGGAATAGAAGAAGCACTCTTTGGAGTAGCAGGGAAAAGAGGATCACTTTTGGATTCATGAGAATCTGAAGAACCAGAACAACACAAGCAGTATGATCATTAGGCTCTTCCAGAACAAAATGAACAACTGGTGGCAAAACCAAGATGACACTCTCTTTGACCAATGATTGGTCGGGAGCAAATATAACACAATCAGGCTCAGGAAGAGTAGGATGGGCAAGAGATGAATCTAGGTCAATATCTTTACCAATCTTGGGAGGATCAGAAGAAAGCCTTTGATAAACAATAGGAAATTAGGGTTGAGGAACTGCCAGGTTTTCCAACATTTTGGAAGCATTATCCATGAGAGGACAAAGGTGAAGAAGATGTTTGCCTTCACATAACCTACAGGGAAATCTAATATTCCCTTTATTCTTACCATCTCTGGCCAAGAGCGTAGCATCGACATGATCTCTAGAGGTCGATGAGGATGGTTGATCCGAAATCTGAGACCATACCTCCAAGACTTTGAGAATTCCAGGGCAGTCCCGGAGTAAATGGTCACCCTTTCACAACTTACAAGGAAATTTGACCTTCCGTGGAGGATCAAAAGGTTTTTTTACTAGAGGTGAACTCAGAGCAATAGTCGCATGGTTGGCCTCTCGCTTATCTAACTTCTTGTCCTTCGTATTCCTCTTCTTCTTCTTAGCCTCCTGGTTACTGGATTTGGAACTTTCACCAGGAGAAGTAGAAGAGGAGGGTGAAGAAATAGGGGAAGAAGGCAAAGGGTCAACCCCATAATCATCATGACGTGATTCAAATGAAGGAGACGTCGAAATAGGAGTTGGGATGCTCGGGACCACTGAGGTTGAAAACAACTAAACATGTAGACCAATGGCTAACCCAAGTAGGGACAACATTGCCATATAAGGAGCACCAACATTTCCAAAAGAAGGAAAAGGACCAAGATTCCCATCGAAGGGGAGACCTTGACTGGTAGACTCTGGAAATGTTTCCATTAGAGACTTGAAAGAAACACTAACTGTAACCAGGAACATTTCGTGGGTAGTTGATTTTTACAACATTGGAACAAAACTGTGCCTTTTCATATTTTAAGAGTCGAGAAAAAGGATGAAAGGTGACTCTATCTCTTTCGAGGTTTAATGAACCTGAAAGGACAAGTGCTCAGATGATCCTTTTACTTCTAAAGAGTCGAAAAGGAACGAAAGTGACTGCTCTGGAATTCTAGGCAAGAGGTTTACCAGACAAATCATAAAAATGCATATACACCTTGGTAATAAAATGAAAGAGAAATGACCAAGGACTTTCCATACGACAATCAATCTTCTCGAATGCTATGTTCAATGTGTTATGATTCGTAAGGCGATAGACTCGGCTTCCTATGGATAATAGGATGATAACCTAGTGGGGTCTCCCAATATGTACGCGACGGTATGGTGAGCATAAATCCGTACTAGCATCTATTGTATCACAAAAGGAAGAATCACTCAACCTTAGTGAGAACAATAGGAACTAGGTTTGATGACGCCGGAACACATCTCTAGCCTAGACCTCTAAATATGTGAGCATTAGGTTCCAATGCTTGTTTAAGTTCATTCAATAGATTTTAATAGCTAATATTGAATTAAGTCTTGATTTCAAGGCCTTATTGAATGTATCTTTAACACTCCTAGAATGCAAGTAGATGAGTAAAAAACCATTCCTTTCGATGAACGACTACCTAAATGAGGGCAAGGAGTTCATTTCCAAGCAAACAAAGACAATAACAAGCAAATGCAAGAACAAGAGTGCAAGTAAGTAGTCCAATCAATAGGAAACACAATGCATCGATTTCCGCTTATCTCGCAACTACTATGACGAAAAATGAAAGATTTAAATGTCGCTTTTCAATTCCTAATCATAAAGAATCTACTGATGCAAATATACTTTCATTTCCATATACTATATGAGTGCAATTGTTTTTTATTTTTGGAACAAATAAAAAACAAGCCACTGCACAACTTGATTGATCAAAAGGCAAATGTAATCTATGCTTCAATAGTGAATGGAAATAAAATCAACAAAACAAGCTAGTTTGATGACCAATTACTACGGATCAACCAAGAAGATGGGAAAAAGAACAACTTCAAACAAATCAACAAGACTGTTGGGGATGTAGCTCAAAATCTTGGAAGGACAAGCAACCCAAAACAAGTGAATTCTTGACGGAACCCCAAAAGACCTAGGTCACAGTCCAAAAAACCAAAACTCATACAAACGGAACCAAGAAGGATATGCCTTAGCAAACACAGTCAAAACAAGCTTAATAATATGTAAGAGACAACAAAGGACAAGCTACACTGACCTATTCAAGAGGCAGGGCTGTAAAAAGCAACCTACAGGAATCGTCGTAGGGGTAAGACTGACAACATGAGACGATCACCAAATCCTCATAGGCACTACACTAGCCACTGAGTGACATCATCGCAAAGGTACACCTATTCTCGGTGACGATCCAATTTCAGGAATCGTCGTAGTTGTATGATGGGATATCCATGATGTACAACTTGGATAAAGAGGACAAGAGTGATTTTTCGCAACTGTTAAGAACTAAACAACGGCGATCTTAATTAAGAGGCAACACAAGGCAAAGACAACTGAAAGACACTGGGCTTATCACTTAGATAGTGTGGTGGGCTACCAGATATACTCAAGTGATCCAAAACACTGATGGCTCAGTCCCAAAACAAAGAGACACTATGTAATTCCATAAAAAACAAATCAAGAGCAAAAACAAGAGACAATACACAATGGATCCCCAGCGGAGTCACCAACTTGTGATGCAGGTAAGTTCCCTCTATGAACAAAGACAACCCCTCTAGCCCTAGAGTGGGTCTAGTCACATCAAGAAAAAGACAATAGCTAATTCCCTAAATATTTATCGTTGAAGAGGCCTACCTTATACGAGTGTTTGATGAAGTCTTCGTCACGTCGCTTCAGCTATCTCTTTCTTCTCCTTAATGAATGATTGACCTGAAACAACATATGAAAATGACAAAACACATAATAGAGAACAACAATGAACTATCTACTTATAGATTCAAGGAACCATAAGCTATCAACATACATTTGATACATGATATAGGAAATAACCATTGATTGTATTAATATAAACAACAGTAAAGCTTACAACCACGCCTTGATGTCGCAAGCTTCCTTGAAGGGTCCGATTAGTATGTCTCCATAAGCATTCACTCTCAAAGGTCTCCTAGAAATACTGATGACTCTCTCTCTCACCCAAAAGCAGAAGTATGAAACTAAGGGAATCACAACAAGGCTTCCTTCTTACAAAACCATCTTACACTCTCAATCCACAACATGAAAGGCAATCCAAACTGTAAGCTATCAATCCAACAAGCTAAGAATTAGCACACCAAAAACGCAACTAGCACTAGTTGATCATAGTCATGGATGATGCTTTTATAAGAGGAGGAGCCTCCATAAATGAGGGGAGAGGAAGCTTATCTTCAAGGGAGGTTACTCAAATGGCGGAACCACCATCTCAAATGAGGAGAGGCGAACTTCTTTGACCTAACAACCAGCTCCAGAACCACCCAAAATTATTCTATTTGAACTAATTCGCCATATCTGGGTTTTCGCAGGTCAAACACTGAGACCCAGAGACGATGTCGCAAGGCGTTAGTGAATTCTAGGCTATCGTCGTAGGCAGGATACTGATGTCATTCAAAGATCCCTAAAATCCGACCATCGTTGAGAACAGATGTACTCTTGCGACGGTGTCGCGAGGTTCTTGTTCACTCTGAGCCATCGTTGCAGGCAGGATACTGATGTCCTACGACGATCTTGAAACATAGGTAAAAAGGGTCAACTTCAGGATTAATGAGCATGGTTAATCTTCTTGAGTGATATGGAAGATGTGGACACATATTTTGATGTATGACACAGAGAATATGTCATTCAGGGACTGACTCTACCTGAGATCAGGGGATTTGGGGTTGGTGACTAAACACTGTGTAACAGTAGGACCTGGTGATCCCTCGATCAGACTGTGGATGCACGGTAAAGCCTGAGAGACTAGGAGGCACTGAAATTTCTCACAGTGTAAGCGGAGAACTCCGTGGAATACACATTGATTGGTGTTTTTGATGTGTTCTATGAGTCCCACATTCATGCTTGGAATATGGCATGGGGGTGATTGGTTGAAGAGAGACTTGGCTTGGCCAATCTATGGTTGGATGGAATGTGGTAGTCCCACCACCTGTTGGTTCATTGCATTTATTAATGAAAAATTCATTCCCTTGATTTTCATGTGCAAATGTATTGATATATATGTGGATTTTGATGGCTGATATGTTTATTGTATTTATTTTCCTATTATGTTGGTTTATATGAAAAGTTACCCCGGAGGGTGTTGCAGTGTGGTATCAGAGCATGGTTCAAAATTGTCCATATTGAAGATAAATCCCACTGATAATGTGGTAAAAATTTCATATATTGGTTCAAAATACTTTAGGAATTATGATCTAAGGAAGATGACCTTCCTCAATGCACCTTTAAACAGGTCATGTTGGAATTTCAGAAATAACTCATCTTCTATGAGCTTTCAGAAGCTGAAAAATGGTTCACATTGAGGGGAGATACCACTGATTATGTGGTAGAAATTTCAGATATCGTGTTGCAATATTTTAGGATATATGGGTAGAGGGACTCGAGCCTTCTGAATGCTCCTAAAATCAGTCCTCAAACAGGTCACATTGACATTTTTGTTATAAATTTTCTTCTGGGCACTCTGAGGAGCTGAATTTTTTTTTACAATGAGGGGAAGTCCCACTGACATTGTGATAAAAATTTCAAACATTTATCCTCTATATTATAGGATATATAACTAGTGGAAGTTTAGATTTTTGGATACTCCTAGAATTGTGCACCAAATAGGATTTTGTAGGTATTTTTGTTATAACTTTTCCTATATGAAATATTAGAAGTTGAAACTTGAACCATAGTGAGGGAAAATACCACTGATCATATGGTTCAGTTTCCATAACTTGTACTACTACATTTTAGGATATATTCATTGAACCATTCGCTATATTAGTTTGCATGCAAAGTGTTTGATGAAATGCTTGAATGGTTCAATGATTAGTTGCATACAAATTGTTTGATAAAATGCCCCATTGAGTATGTTGTTTGTGGTTGGGGATAGTATTGATGTGTAATAGTATTGATTTAGTTGATATATGCTTACTTGTATGCAAATAGTTTTCTATATTAGTTTGCATGTAAAGTGTTTGAAGAAATGCTTACATGCAAATGTAATAGTATAGTAGTTGTTTGAAGAAAACGTAAAAGTATGGTAATTGTTTGAAGAAAATGTTATTTTTTTAGATGGGATAGTATTGTCGTATGATAATATGGATGTAATTGATCTATGCCTATTTTCATGCAAATAATTTGAAGAGTTGCATGTAGGGAATTTGAAAGGTTGCATGCAAGGAATTTGAAAAGTTGCATGTAAGGAAATGGAAAAGTGGCATGTTTTAGTTATTATGTTACAAGTGGGTGCTAGTTTTAGTGTTATGACTATGATTGTGAGTTTATTTCCGAATATGACATGGTTGTTAGTAGTGGTGAAAGTTGATTTCAAATTAATAGACACGATGTCTTGATTTTTGGAACATGTGACTGGTTACATATGGATTATATGTCGCTTACATGTTGATTTTATGCCGCCTACTTACATCCTTGTATGTTAGGTTACATTCTTGAATATTTTGGATTATATGTATTAGTATTGTAGTTTGATTACAAGATTTGATCGCTTATGTTCGACTACATGCGTTTATGCGTAGGTGTAGTTGATTTGACATTGCTTATGCATATTGTTGGTTGCATGTGGCAATGTGTACAATGGAGTAATGGTTGTTGTCATGCATGAGGTCATGGTTTGTGTAGTTAATATGGTCATGCATTGATGACTGGACTCTAGCTAGAATGACGTGTGTATGGTTTGGTACTCATTTGTTATATGTCTATATACAATTGTCATGCATGTATGGTCTTAGTTATAGTTTGAATATTAGGTCAAACATGCCTTGTGAAGTCATTGTATGCAATTTAGGTCATCATGGTGGTATTGGTTATTATGATGTTAACGAGTTGGCTGAGATAAAGTAAGAGATGTAGATCATCGAAGTGAGGTTGCAACATTGGACCTTGAGGCAAGGGCAGATCATCATACAAGTATTGCATGTGGGCATGAAGGTATGTAAGTTAAGGATTTTTATATGCATCAGGGTTATATACATTAGGTTTATGTACATGAATTTGATGTTATGGTTACATTCATGATAAATGTTAGATGATTAGTGTATTTATGTGCACATGTGTCAGATAGTCATGAGTGATAGTAACATGTGGTTGCATGCATTGCTTTTGTTGTTTATGTTAGATAAATTGATGATTATGTTATATATTGTTGTTGAGTATGTTCAAGGATAGTTAGCTTGATGATTAGGTTTTATGTTGTGATGAGCATGATATATAGCTTATTATTGTTATGTGTTATTAACTTGATCGTTAGGCTTATTTCATTGAGATCTTGATGTTGTAATTTAGATTGGTCATATGCGTGATGGTTATGTTCACTGCATTGAAGATCTTGATGTTATATGTATTGTGCTAACCTGGTTTGACCTATGCAGATGGTTATGGTCGTGAAACTCAAGTATGAGATGACATATTTGTGATATGGTGTCGTACTAATCTAGATTGATCGTACATATGTGATTACTATGCATGAACGACATATGCTTATGAGCTTATAATGTGAACTTGTTAGTTAGGTAATGTTATGGATATCATGATTTACGTTAATATGTTGTGAAGTTTTATCGTGCTAACCTAGATTGATTGTGCAAACAGATCACCTCCCCTAAGATGAATTAAGGTATGAGCATGCTTATGTCATCTATCTGGTGCTTGACTGTTTGATTATGACATATATTTGGTGTTTGAGTGTTTGGTGTCTAGTTGATTTATTGAACATGGTATGTTTGCAAGTGGTTGAATGATTGATGAATTTCTTAATATGAGTATGTGTTTAAATGATTTTGTTTTAAGGTGATTGTACTAACATGTATGTGTTGAGACAATTTATATGTACTTGAATGTAGTTGATAGTTGTGGCATTATTTTTAATGATTATGGATTATGACATGATTGTTTGTAAAAGTTGATTTCAAATTGATAAATATGATTGTATTGATATTTGGAACATGTGGTTGACACGTTTGAGCAGTTGCAAGAAACATGTCGGTATTAGCTTGACAAGGTAGTAGTTGATGTGTTTATATCACTAACAGTTGGGTGATGTGACAACACATAGTAAGCCTCGACTGCAGCAAGGAAAAATTCAAAGAAATGAATTGCGAAAGAATTCCTTTGCCCATGTTTGGAAACCCTAACTCCAAGTGAATGAGTTCTTTTCCTATAGGAAGTCTCATTAACCTTAATCTACTCTAACATTATGTGGATACATGATATATTCATCAACATGTACTTGAAATGTATATTAGCTAGTCTTTAGTTATAAGAGGATCTGTCAAAGGATTGGAGTCCCTTGAGAGATGGCATGGATGTGTTCAGTTGCAAGCAACATGCTTGACACAACAAGATGAGCTAACTGGTGTATTGTTATGTTTATTTATGCACTAACAATTATGTGTTAATTAA